>VBVQ01001686.1:0-31688 GCA_011636635.1 Tetramorium simillimum
GCCTTGTCTATATCTCTCTACTTTCCATTAGCAACGACGTACTTTTAATCGCATTTGCATGCAGGAAAATCCGAGAAATAATGTCATTAAAAACGGCGTTAGTTACTTTACTGACATAATTTTTTAGATTGAGTGTTAATAGAGCTTCGATGCGACACGATAAACAGAGAATAAAAATTAAATATTGTTAATTAAAGAATTAATTATTGTTAATTAACTTTTACATATATTGCTTGCATTGCATCATATCATTTTAACCTGATTTTTTATGTTACAAAATAGTTTATACGTGTTAGCTTGCTACATCATATTTTATCACTTCCATCCGAAAAAAAAAAAACGAAATCTCTTATTCTCGACTTCTCGAAATCGTGAAAATTTATTCTTCCATCTTCTCTTCGTATATATTGTAGCCACGAAGAATTATGCTCGTCGAAATTATAACGCTGGCATTCCGAATGCTGGCACATGACGCGAAGATCTCTCACATTGACGTTTATTAAGTCAGCTCGGATATCTTACCGGACAATCTCCATATGGTTCCGGCAATATGTGATTCTTTTCAGGAATAATTGGACGGTGTTGCGAAAGAAAATTAATTAATTCAATAAATTGTGCTCTTGAATTTGCTTAAAAAAATTCGGGTTCTTTCATACTCATTTATATAAATTGATTTTTCTTTGAATTGCTCGATACATTTTACTCACGAAAAGCATTGAGCACAAAGACAGTTGGACTGTACAACAATTTCTGAACAATATTTATCAACATACTAACGATTGATTTTCATGCAACCATATGTAGTTCTTTGCGACATTGCATTGTTATAATTTTTATTTGGAAAAATGCAGAAAGGAAAAAAAGTTATTTCCAGAGTGCATATTTTTTCGTAGTCGATACGCGTAAAAAATTGCGGTTTCACGTTCCCGTGCCTTCACGAAACGTCGTCTTGGTGAAATCACGTCAGCATCAATCTCGAACGTTGACGTGCGTAAAAGTGCAACGGCTTCGCTATCACACGTGTCAGTGACACGCGAATTGTCGCTCGGAAGAATATACGTACCTACATACTATGCACAAACGTCCACTTATATTGGATGCATCATGCAATACGCGCGCTTCTTTTCGATCAATAAAATTTTCCAATAAATATGAAGTTGACGTTTCATTAAGAAAAACTTGAAGAGGAATTACAAAGTAAAACTTATCAAGATAAAAAATTTCAAACTAATTGCAGTAAGACAGTAATATATAACTCGGCTATAAAAAGGAAATTTCCGTTTTGATGAACTTTAATAAAAGTGTCGTTTGAAGTTAATCATTATTTTTGTTGACTTTTGATTTCTGACATTTCACAATTTCATTATAAAATTTGCAGTCTGCAAAATGTACGAATCCTTTAGACACATTCCATGTTATGTCTGTACATGATTTGAGTGCCATAAGTGCACAGTTTGTGAAAATAACGACGAGTGGCCGAGGCATGTCGGAAAATTCGAAACGCTTGCGACTAATGGACCTCGCTGAGTCAGCAGTATTTCCTCCCGGGGTAACACGCAAAATGCTTGACTCGTCATATATCTCAAGTTACTCTTGAATTCCATATTTCATCACAATGAATGGTACATTACATAAACTTTTATATGTATAGATATATGATAAATTATATAATATATCAGAAAAGTACTAACAGAAATTATTCATGATAAAATATGAATACACGTGTAAAATTATGAAACGGGATCTATTGTAAATTGCAAATCTCTCTTGAAATATCAAGAACTCGCGTAAAAATCAGCAATGAAGGCATATTTAAAATGTCCATTGTAAATTGCACTTTTAAAACATCAAGAGCTTTTCATTTCTAGCGTAAAGATTAGCATCGAAGGTATATTTAAATCGCTTTACCTTCAAAATGAGCAATTTAAATATGCAGAAAGACAAAAGATCCGAACAATAGATCTCATATGAGTGCTCGCAGCAGGAAAAGCGAGAGACGATGTCAAGTGTCGCATCGATTGTCGATTCCGTCATGAATCTCTTGTTTGCGTGAGTATCCTCAAAATAAGATGCCTGATAATTTGCAGAACAAGATAACAAAGTGAAATAATTGATTCAGTTTCCTAATCAGCGAGAAATCGATAGTCAGTCTAAATGTAACTGTATAATGCTCGAACTTTTACAGCGATCGTTAGTAACAGTCAGGACAATCGATCATCATTAATGACAGTTTGAATAATGTTAATTCTTATACTAACAGGCGGTAATGAAAAATCACGTAATTGCGTCATAAATTATTCGTCGTCGATGAAAAAAGAGCATGATCAACGGCCTGAAATTTCTAAGGGAAACCGAACCTGCGAAGGGTTTATCCCGACGATAAATGAGTATATCTGGCAATTGGCGAGTATGTTTATCGGGGTCGGGAAAGGAATTCGCCATCGTAAATTTATCGTCTTATTTACTCGCATCAGCGGCTATGTTTGCCAGTGAGTATCGAATGCGAGAGCTCCGATATACGGATATATCTAAGAAATAGTTCGGATATATGGGCGAGTAGATCGAATAGGATGGGGCATATATACTGTTCGATATATCCAGCGATTTTTCGCAGGGAGCAGGTCCCTTCTGACAGTAGCGCGAGGGAGAGAGAAAGAGATCGGCGGGTTAAAAATGCCAGTTATTTTGCGCGTCTTTATTTATGCCTGCCTTGTATCTCGCAGATATCGGATTTATCGCCGGATTTTTCGTTCCGCGAGGAATATACCGGTGTACGCTGAAGCATTAATTGCGCGAGCATCTCTTCTTCCCTTCGCCTCACACACGTAGCCTCGCGCGAATTATTTTCGGTCGGAATTCTGTGCGTCCGCATTGATTCATGCCCGATTTAAATCATTAGGCCGCGGAATCTGGGATGCGCGAGCGTGTGAGCGATTATACGAGTTGGATCGAGATTTATGCGGCGATATTGTCGCCGCTAATCCAATCGTCATGTGAGCTTTTAATGGGGAAGAGAGAAAAAAATCTCGGTGCAGTGCTTATCAAGATGTGACTAGAATTCTCTTTTCCGTCGTAATTTTTCTCCTCTCTGTGGGTAGTTACCGCAATTTTATAAATGTTTTCATGTCGCCTTATAAATATTTGTCTTATTTAATAATGGATAATATGGGAAGCTGAATTTGATGATATCACGTAAAATTATGACAGTAAATTGTATAATTAAATGGTTATTAAATTACTTAAACGGAATGGCATTAAATTACTTATCGCATTACACGTGTCCGATTATATCACGTATGGAAATTTTTGAAACATATCGCCATTCGGAAGCACAATTTACTAAATACAGCCTAAACAGATAAACTTGCGAAAAAACAAAGAGAAACGTTACTTTATCATACTAAAAAATAAACTTGCAATAATAAACTTGCAAAAATCACATTCTAAAGAATAAAGACGCGTTGTATTTAAAAATCTTTTAAAAGTTTCTATTTTTTTCTAACATCTTTTTAATTTTAAGAATAAATACATTGCACATATAAGTGGATTTATCGATCCATTATTCAATATAATCTAGTATATTATGCATTCGGAAGATTATCATCATTACCTTAATTAGTTTCATTACCTTGTTACATTGCTGTCGCACGCAATTGCATAAATTATCCGACGAATCCAGGGTTTTAAAACTCACTCTCGCGATAACAAGAAACGCCGTCGATTTCTTTATAGGTCAGCAAAAAGGTGCACTTGTCGAGGGAAAATTTGGTGTCGCAATTTGCGATGGCGATTATGAAGTCGTTAAGATACGCGATCTACTTTATGAGACACGTAATGTAAGTTAATGTATGGTTGCAATTAGTCACGTAAAACAGCCGTCGTTATAAATCTACATAATAACTTGGTGCGTAATCAACGTATACGACTTTGTATTTTCTTTACGTCTTTGTTACATTACGAGCTATCTCGCCTTTGTCGCGAGCTTAAATACTAATAATAAACGACGCTCGCAGGAAGCAAGGACGCGCCTCGAATTACCGGTAATTATGGATAAAGATACGGCAGTATAGCGGCTACAAATTCCAGATAACAATCGATTATGTACTCGCACGCGTTTCTGCAAGCATATAAATCCAACGACTATTCACAGCGACGACGGGCATTAAGAGCGGCCAACCTGAGAGGACTGTAATTCTCCGGCTTAAGCGTTTACGCAGTTATTGTTCCGTGATAGATCGTTGAGGTATGCGGGGTATGCATCTCGTGCGGGTCTCCTATACGGCAATCCGTTTTGTTAATTAGCGCGTGAAAATGATTCGCCAGAATTTACGGGGCGCCTGCGATGAGAGCCGTACTTGCGTTCTTGCAAATCTAGAGATTTAGACGAGCGCGCACGCGACGCTTCCCTGTCATCGTGATTGCGTTTCAAAGGATATATATTAACGGTATAAGTATCGGTCGTATCTTTTGATTTCTGTGACGGTGATAATCAAGTTATAATTAAAGTCGGGATTGCGTCTCATCGTATTCCGCCCGCAGCAAGTCCTTTGGAGATGTTCACAGATGCGTGGCACTTGAAAAAATCTCACAAAATTCCCTCCAAGTTTTCACGTTTGCAAACGCGCGTTATTTCTAATTTTGAAATTTTTCCTTCTTAAAGAAGAGGAAGACAAAGGGAGGGCAGTCGCGTTCGGCGATAAACGCACTTGGCGTTAGAGCTGACAAGACAATTGTAATTTGTAATTGTAATTTGAAACAGAAATCGCGATTGGTGCTACTGAATCGAGTGCACTTATCGACTTTCATATGGGTGTAGCGTCTTTCGGGGAGATGTATTTAAAAACATGTGCATCGAAAGAACCGACTTCGATCTTGGGACTAGCTAGCACATGGAAGCTTCGAGCGCTCTTAAATTCAAGGCCCTTCAAACCCACTATTCCTCTTATTGAAATATAAACAGTCACTCGGGAATTCAGTATCGACCTCTTCAAAACCGGATTTTTCTTCGTATAAATTTGCTTCTAATAAATAATTTAAAGCGCTAGATGAAATCATGCAAGAACGATGTTGCAATATGACATATGGATTCGAGCTAGTAGATACGGAGAGTTGTTGACCGGCCTCCCCAGTGGATTAGTCTGTTACATGGCCGGACTGCCGTCTGTGTGTATTTAACTACTGTAACTATCTGAACCGCCAAAATTCAGCGCTTCACCAACAAATCCACCAGATAATTCTGTCTTAAATCTGTCAGCAAATCGTTTATTTTACTGAAAATTTGTCGCAAACGAGATCTATATCTATGTCTTTTATATTAATTTTAATTTTTTTTACAAACTAAGATATACGAACCTCGCGGGAAGATTCGTTTCTCTTCTTTATGGTAAAGTATACTTATTACAAAATCAATATTAAAATTAATTTTATATGTGTGTATTAATTTTATATGATCATAAAAATGCTATTTCGTCTTGATTCTTCATTATGGCATAAAATGAGGATAAATAAATGATTTCCATATCTATGCGTTGACTTGACGAGGAGCCAAACATCTGGGTTTTGTTTGCTGCACTCCATATTGATTTTGGAATCACGCTGCAGTACAGTGATACTGGAACATCATGAGGAAATTCAAACCGAGAATTGTAGTTTAAGAATTTGCCGCTCTAAAAGTACGTGCGATCATTAAAATCATCTTGAGATAATTTCAATCAATTATTATCTCGTTAAAGTTCTCACATGCGTTTCTAAGTAGAATTAAATTTCGAACGCTAACGTAGCTAACACATAATATCCAATTGGAACTTTAAAAAATCAAACATTCTATCCGAGTCTTCTAAGAATTCTTACACGATATTTTAGGATATAGCTCGCTTGCAAAAATAACAAAGTGAATCGTTACGAAGTGCGAAGCTAAAATTGCCACGATCGTTACGGTTTCGCTTTGTGGAATGGAATTGATAACATTGGCGCCACCACGTTCCATAGGTTAGCACCGACGGAATAACGCTAACAACCTCGGGACAAGAATTCAGAGGCCGATGGTATGGTCAATAACCGACCTTCGAAAGAGGCAAGGGCTCTGTCTCGTTGACTGCCTACAGTTTAAAAATATCCGTCACGAACGCAGATGCCCACGCGGAACCTTGAAAACTTTCCTCATGAAGCTATGAAATTCTTTTCATTCACCTACGGAATTTTCAACGGAAGCACGGCAAATTATTTCGGATGTCGCTTTGTTTACCGTAATACATTTTTTTAATATCTCCTCTCATATTGCGCTCTCGCATAAAATTTTCGTTCTCGAGAGTTTAATTCAATCACATGTACATATTTGTCAAGTTCTCTGTGTAAAAAGTTATGTTTTTATAACATTTAATATAGAAACAATTTTGTTATCTTAAAGTTAAAGAGGTTATCTTAAAGTTAAAGTTAAAGAGTCAAATTGTATTTGATCCAAAATATGAAGAATCTATTCTCGTAGGATCCAGTTGCGTAAAAGCAAGTACCGTATCTCGCCGTCAGCGTGAAAACGATACGTAAAGGAAGAAACTTTATTCGAAAGCGCCGATACGCGCACACTTGGTGCTTGCATAATAAGCTGTAAAATTATGACCGTAAAATTATGACGAGACTTAATCGAGAAGACGCTTTTGATTCGCTCTTTTTCTCGAAGCGGTAAACAAGCACAGAAACTAGAAAAGTTTTGCTGGGGCACGTCCGCAAGTGTAAATAAAAGTGAAACGCAAATATGAACAATTATAATTCCGAGCGCCAAGTAAAATCTCGAGTTTCATTTAGGTTTACAAAAGAAGTGCTGTTTCGAATGACAAGAGAGATTCGCAAAACGTATCCGCAAAAATAAGTCCGAAATTACCAGCAGATTTATCGAAAATTTTTACATGCACATTTAAATTAAAAATATTTTTTCTAGATAGAATAAAAATCTTTCTCATTGTTGGAATTAGGATTAATGTGCAATACGGATTTTATAAAATTTCAGCTGGTATTAAAAATTAAATTATGTAAAAAAAATTAAAAAATATTTAATATTATATTAATTAAAATATTCCATATTTTCTTGAAGTCTTTTCTGGGTTGAAGTAATATGCGACGATGAATGAATAATTCATTGGCCTGAAAAATTAAATCACAAGATTATAAAATTAAATTTAATTAAGACGTGCATATAGTTAACGCGTATCGTAACGATAACGACAAATTACATATAAGACAATGGGCGTATATGAAGAAACTAATCTTCAGCAGAATTGCGTAACTTCGACAGCGCAGTTGCGAAAGTCGATGGCGATTCGTTCAACGTGCGACTGTTACGCGAAGGAGAAGCATCCCCGTCGGTGTTTTGCGATTATTTTTGCATCGCCGTTTCTCCGACCAACTGTCAGGCGATAAAATAAAGTTGGAGGTTTTTAAAGAGAAGAGCGGTAACGCATAGACAAGAACAATATATATCAGCGAGAAGATATAAAAGGAAAAGACAACGGCTTTTCTCCCTCTTTCTCTCTTTCTCTTTCTTTTTCTTTTCTTTGTCGAAATGACGGCTTGTTCGGTACTAGGTACTTTTGAACTCAAATTTACGGCCTGCCACTATAAATGCGGAGCAAATGCGATTGAGTACATCCACTCTGTCTCGGTTATATTAACGTGAACGTGAATTTCGATATACGATATTCTTCGAGCACCGATGGCGAATCAGGGAACAAAAATCGATAATTAAGTTGACATTATTAATAATTACAGTTAATGCATATCAACTTCTGAATTATAACTTGATAGAATATTGTCAGCTTTTTCCGCTCGATTGAGTTGCACGCACAAGCACCCGTATGTAATTTCGTCTGCTTAATTATTAATTATTGCAGCTATGACGTCCGAAATTCGGACACAGAGAAATAAATAGCTTTCTAGCTTTAGTCGATTAAGCAAATCAGTCGGCCGTTTTATTGCGATATACTATAACCATTAATTGCAGCTATACAAATTACGCATAATGATATTTTGTAATCAATATATTTATATATAATAAAAATAAAATAGTTTTCTCGTTACCACAATTTTACGAACATTTCCGAATTTCAAAATTAATAACAGGATCGGAAAATGCAATAATTTCACTCAAATGTAAAACTTTTATTCTTACAAATTATATTTGGCGTGAATTGTATTCGGTAAAAAGCGCTGCGTATCGGAGTCCAGTTTCGACCGATTAAGCAACCGTTGTTTAATTGTGCGCAATTAGATGCCACTGATACGCTCCTCCGCGGTGCATTTTATTGCGTTTAATTCGGTAGAAACTGCAAGAGAGAGAGAATTCACGATATACAGACGCAATAGTGTTGAAATATGCATCATTACATTAGGACGAAGATCCATTATCGGGGCTCGAAGTGGACGCGACAGTGACGGATTAAACAAGGCAACGGCAACGTAATTTGATAATCACACGCGGAGGGAACGGAACTACAGATTGATATCAATCTACATAGATAATTAAAATTTGCCGTGACGAAATCAGCAGTCGCTCGAGACTGCGAAAAATCTGTCCTAGTTGCACTTATTTAAATATTTCTATAAGAAACCGTATTGTTCCCAACTTGGTTCCAAACTTCTTCAACTTCTTGTGATAAATCGAGAGACGCGACGGAGGTTGGTGCCAAGTGTACAATAAATAATGCTTCTGTGAAAGTTATACCTGAAGGATACCGCTATCTTCATGAGATATGGACTTTTGAAACATATATAAGTTCTACGAACTGGACTTTTCTATTAATATTATTGATATTATTGATTGCGCATTTTCGAAAATTATTGATTTAAATGATAAGAAAAAGCACGAAAATCGTACACATGTCGGCAAGACAGTTCTACTGACATTCTCATCTTTGAAAGATTAAAATACTTGGAGCAATTTGCATGAAAGATTTATTACGAGGCTTCGCGAGAAACTTCCGCTCCGCAAATTGTCCCCTTAGAAACTGCGCGTGTGCTCCGAGTCCGAGTAATTCGAGCTATTCTACGCTAGTAAGAAAATGAATAAGAGAAACTTAACGCTGTCGAGAGAGAAATAGTTTCCGCGCATTGTATTAATTACACACGAGAATCTGCGATATAGTTTTTGCAAAAATCCCACGTACCGGAGATTGTTTCTTAAATTTGAGATGATAAGAGCAAACTTTCAGAGAACCTTTAGTGGAAAAAATTTTCACTCGGGGGTTTTAGGCACGTTAAAAGTGTAAAATGAGAATTCACGCAATACGATATTGCGATACGTTCGCGAGAGAAATAAATTTGTTACATTCGATGCAAAATGGTAAAAAAGGAATCTTTAAGTTAGGTTAGTTAATGAATTTAATTTATTAATCGAAGCTCTATTAACACTCAATCTAAAAAATTATGTCAGTAAAGTAACTAACGCCGTTTTTAATGACATTATTTCTCGGATTTTCCTGCATGCAAATGCGATTAAAAGTACGTCGTTGCTAATGGAAAGTAGAGAGATATAGACAAGGCTTGAAAACTAAATGAAAATGCAATAAAGGAAGAAGGCGATGAAATATTATCTTGTCTATAGATTCCGCATTTAGAACATGTGCTTTTTGAGAGCAAACTTGTCAAAAGTATTGTAATATAAATTGAATATGAATATAAGTACTTTTGAAAAAAATTTCGAAACTTAAGAGGATTAATTGAATACGTCTAAATTAAATGTGCTAAATGCTTACATAACAATTTTCAAGTAATTTCGAAGTTTTCAGCATTATTAAAAGCATAATATCTAGCCTCTTGACTTTCCACTGTTCAGTTTTAGTTCGACTTCGCAACTTTGTCGTTAGATCAAAACTAAGCAGGTTCTGGTACTTAAACTCGTTGACGTTGCTTTTAATCATCGAAAATAGTAATTGCAGAGAACCTTTTAAAGTTTTGCCTAAAGAAATTATCACAATTTTCAAGCGTTTTCAAACGCTTTAATATGTTAGCAAGAAAATAGTTATATCTCCTTATCATCTTTCGCTATCTAGTAATCAGCTTGTGAACTTGGTTATCGGATTGAAACTGAACAGTATTGGTACTTAATACCGCTTTTGGTCACGGAGAACGACGTCGAGGGCACGTGTAAGGGGTTATTAACTTATTACGTCGTCCCGATAAATATAGGCGTCGAGGAAACGCAGGAAAACACGCCGCGATCTTCTGCGTCACGTTGCCAGCTGGCCCAACCGGCCGTCTCTATTCTCTGCCACGTCGCGTGCAACGATAGTCATAGTCAATCAGGGGACTAGACGTTGCTTGTTTTAGATGCTCACTGCTGTTCGCCTGCGACATTTAGCGGAAACTCGCGCTTTCCTCTCGGAGGAAAGACGGATCTTCTGGAAAATGATTACGAATAACAAGCCCGTTCATCGGCTGACGGTACCCGGAAGACGTATAATTATATCTTTGAGAGCGCCTTTAATAAGTCCTGTCACTGACAAGCCATCTTTCGGAAATATGTTCCATGAGAAATACGAGAATCGCTTTCTCAGGTTGACGCAACAACGAACATCGTGCATACGCTCGGTGTGCTTCAAGACGCGATAGCTCGTAGGGAGGACAATGATAATCCTTCGGGGGATAGAGGGCATGTATGACACAAACAGCGTCGACTGACATTTAACGTTGGGCTCTTGGGTATACAAGCTGTTCGAATGCAAATATTGAAAGAGGATTAACATTTATTTTTTTCAAAGTGTGCCCACTCTTTCTGTAAAAAAAACATACGCATGAAGTCGCGTAAGAAAAAAATACGTATAATCTACAAGAACTGGAAATTAACGACCCCTTCTCGCCTCTCTCTCTCTCTTTTTCTCTTACAAGAAAGTAATATTGTCACAGGCGATAATTAAGCGTTTCGAAACATTATAAACGCGCAAAGAGAATTCACGATCTTCTGTCTTCATAAACTAAATAGAGTAGGAACGATTTATCAAATACAAATTATTTTCTTCTGCATGTATATTATGCAATTTGCTCATAGAAATATCTTCTTTAAACGTTATTTTTAATGTTATTAAAGCACATCTTATTTATATCTTCATTAATTTTGTTTTTCTCTTTGATTTTGCAGAGTATGTCGTCCCTACGAACGCAGTCGACCGGTGGTGGTGTTCTTGGTCTGAGCAGCGTCGGTTCCGATCGTACGGGCGCAGCCTCAACCGCCGCCGGTTCCCATTCGCATTCCCACTCGCACAGGAAGCATCATCATCACCACAGAAGCAGAAGCGCGCCCCGAGCACCGGAGAAACCGCCCAGAAAGCGTCACCTAAATCCCGGACAGAGTCTCGCCTCTATTCCCAGTCAGATCAAGTTGTCTATGCTGAACAGCGGCCTCATCTCCTTCGGTGAGTCGACTCGATCTCGTTTTCCTTAATGAATTACTCCGGGCTTGACTGCCTGGTCTTGCCCAGATTAATCCCAGATAATACTAACGATTAAAAGACGTCTTACGGGTATCTAAGGAGACGCGTGCAATCCTCCCGGCCACTTTTTTTTCTCCTAGTTACAATTTACGTGCGATTTGAATGCACTCGCGCTACACGAACGAAATTTACACAGCGAGAGCTGAGAAAATAATCGGCGTAATTCCAGATACAATTACCTTACGATCGTTTAAAAGCCTAAATCCGAATTGCGACATCGAACGATAACTGCATTAAACGTAATGAATTATTGACACAGCCGACATGCGGTATTGATTATGTACTTTATATATTTTTCACATCGCGCGACATGTTAGATTCATATTTACACTGTCAACCGTGATCGTCATGAATACAGTAAAACAGCAAACAAAATGAATATTTCATCGCAATCAAACGAAATGTATTACCTTAATAAATACGAGACATTGTGCGCTGAAATTCCGCTAGTCTCCGCGCATCGGTGTCGTAAATGCATTTTCCATCAAGTCCGAAATAAATTTTATGCATTTAGGCCACGGAATCTGAAAGTACCACTTAACGACTGCGCAATCGACACTAGGTAAAGAACATTAAGCGCATAATTCGATGAAGCTGAACGTTCTCTCGAGGCCTTTCGGAGCGTATTAGAAGCTTTTAACGTCGAGCTGATTGTCACCGTATCATTTTATAAAACTTTTCCTTCCGACACTTCGCATCTCGAATTTAAAAGAGAAAGCTCGATTTCTTTTCTTTTACATTTTTTTATTAAGTTCTGGTCGCGGCGATGGGCGATCATCTTGAAACAACGCGCGTATCACTTGAGACATACGATTTTTTTTTATTTTCAAGTTTCAATTCCCTCCCTCTTTCTATTTCTCTAGTACTTCTCTAGTACAAACAAAGAAAATCGAAGTTTCTATGGCATTATGTTCCCGATAATTCTTCGATCACGAACAGTAAGACCCTTGAGAAGGGACTCAAAGTGTTCTGAATATTCTCGAAATTTTCAGCTCTTCGAGATTGCGTTAAGATTTAAGATACTTTTCGAGAGATTGAAAAGGTGTTCTGAAAATTCTCATAAGTCTGGGGGGTAATACATTCTGCGACACGCCTGAGATCACCGTAAATATATAAGCTCGCGCACTCCACTCCCCGGAACGCTCGAGGATGCGTTAAAGGTGCTCAGGAATATTTCCGACAAGAATGAGATTATGAGATATTAGGGAAAGCTCCCTTCTATGCTGTACACAATAATATATTAACATTTCACTAGATGTTAAAACTCTGATATTTTCATCAACAATAGAGCATGCTACCAATTTGAATAACGAATCTATCGTTGTCGTGAAGTCAATATGTAAACATCGGTAATACTAATGCTCACGCGCGGCCGCCTCTTGATCCATATCCGTAATGAAAGCCTGAGGTATCGGCAATCTCAAATTCCGTAGCGAATATGAAACGCAACACCGGGCAGTGAAGCTTTTGAACGCCAAACGTATCGTCATCGGTGTGTACGTTGCGCGAAACTTTTCATACATCAAATCAGTTATTGAATAATATTAAAAGGAAGATAATAATAATAATGTAATATACAGCGTTGGAGAATTTTCCAAATAATACGACCAGACTAATTGATCAAAGGCAAGCCGTAGTATTCGACAGTAAATATTCACGACGTAACTTCGGTTAATGCAATTTTATTTCATGAATTATGCGGTATCTCTGGTTCGCAGAAACGGAACGTGGTGCGTTTGAATCATACTATTAATGAATTTTAGGCAATTGCTCGTGATGTATGTACAGAGAGAGAGAGAGAGGTAGAATATGAAAGTACACATGCGTTATGTTCTAGTAGTGTCTTTAAATCACTACATTGCGAATTTCATCCGTAATAAGGTCGAGGGGCTGTTTATCCTCAGGTGTAATCACATAAATGACGTTGCGCCTTGATACCTTCCTCGTCACGCAAGAAAACAATTAACGCGAGCGTTCCTCCGCACATGATAGCGCTTTAACGGGTCATTAAGGGTAGGTCGAGTTCGCACACGTAATCTTGTCGCGGAAAGTTGCGAAAAATAAAGCCATTATTAAGTTTCCAGTGACGAAACATTTATTTTTTCACTTTTATCGCGAAAAAGGCTTACGTATGTTTTTTTTTCAATGGATAAACATTTCTCTTTGTCGATGCACGTTGAATGGCGTTGTCATTTTATTCGATGGCATATATCCGAGTTGAACAATGTAGACGAGACACGTTAATCATTGCCTGAGACAATGACACTGCCAGTTATACATTCTCCATTGTACCGCGCGCCTTGACGTGCCTTTTTCTCTTTTTTTCTCCTGCCTTCACACGCAGGTTGTCCCGGTAAAAGATGGTCTTCTTAATGAAACTAGTTCGGGCGGTGAAATGGAATAAAAAGAGTTTTATAAATAGCGTGTCAAAAACGCATATTGAATGGGGTGAGATGGCCAATCTTAGGGTCCGAAATGGCCACTCTCGCGTGATATAAAATGCCGATGCGTTTCCTACAGTTTTTAAGAAGATTGTAAAGGAAACGAAATAAATCTCTCGTATCAGCTTTATTTTCAGAGATATGAAAACGCCCTTGAGCATTATAAATGGCCTCATGCATTTTTACAGCCTTGTAATGAAAACTTTCCTCGAGAGGCGAGCGAAAATGTTGAAATCGTACGACACGTGTGCGACATTCCATTTTATATCGTAAGGGGGACAGATATTTCTGATTAAATTGGGAATTTCGTTCTGTATAAGAACTCACTAATCCACCGCGGCTTAAATTGAAGGGCAGATTTATAGCGATTTAATCTTTATTAATTATGACTTCAGTTATGAATATTTACATTGCCGTTGTTGCTATGCTTTATCTTTGATAAATTAGCATATCGTATATTGTATGCCAATTGTAATTGATTATACGATTTGTGATTCTTCACGTATCTTGCCCAGTGCTGCAGACGATAAAAAAAAGTTACGGTTAATAAACTGTATTTTTTAAATTTCAATTTAACTGAAGTAGTCTCTAAATAACAAAAGCACAACGCTAATCCGCTCTTAAAAATGGCGTGTTAAATCGATACTCGAAAGTCTCGAAGTATTTTTGCCTCTTTTCCGTGATGTTGGTTACTTTCCTCGCTTGGCTCACTTTGTAATTGCGAGAGTAACCAATAAGACGTGAAAATTATTTGCTAATTTTTTGCTATTTTTTGCTTTACTTTTTAAAAATTGACGAAGTATGTAAAAATGTTTTAATCTTAAATTTTTACAAAAATTATATTTTATTATATAATAATGAAAAATTTCACGCGCGTCCACCATCACTAGTGATATCAAATAAAAACAGAATTATTTAATACGATTCCGTTTGTCGGGATTAGTTTGCCGGGGCCGAATGTTTGGCTTTGATTCACGAATTTATTCGGGAGGAAAGAAACGGGGATCTGCCGCGAGCGACGACGCATCGGGTATTTTTAAACCGACGCATGTGAGACACACTAGCTGCATTAACGTTTGGTCCACACTGTCGCAGTGATGGCGCTGTCACACAAAGACGAACAAAGTTAGTTGATCTTGACACAAATGCAGGCGACCCACTGCCACGAGCGTTGCTCCTTACGCCGTCGTCGTAACTGTCAGTGGCGGGCCTCTCTTTCGCAACAAAAATAAAGCAGCGCTTTTCCGTGCTGATTCATCCGTCCTACGTCCGTGAACCGGATACGGAGTGCAGGCATGAGGACTGCCACATTGCATGACGACAACGATGTTGGAATTTATCGGAGTACTCGACCTTTTAGTTGTTATGAGTGTTCAACATGCACGTAGTTTACGAGCGAAGTATCCTTTCTAAAGAAATTCTTTTAGAAAGAAATGCTCTCCACATAGAGAAATCTTAAATGAGGGAAATTGAACAAATTGTTTGGCAATAGATCGAAAAAACTTGAATCAGTAAAGAATACATGCCGGACATGCACTGGCCCGGAAAAGTTTAGTAAACAATCTTTTTATAAAATTATTATAGAGACGGTATAATTAACGGGTCACAAAATTAACTCTTTAGTCATCGATAAGTTGATAAAAATAATTGATTATTAATTGGATTATACGGGAGCATTAAAGAAATGATTTATCGACAAACGATTTCGAGATACTGATACGGTCAATGAGAATAAATTGAATCTAACACGATTACGGGTATTGAATGTGGTATCAACCGCACATAATCAAGCAGAGACGCGTATTATACGATCAAGCGATAGCTAATACAAAGCAAACGGTGCGTGCGATACGCGCAATAAATGAAACCAAAATTTTATTTGCATATCCACTTAACCGAGAGTTTATCCGAATGAATACTCAGAGTCCGAACTCATTTTTCTCCAACGAGATACTCCGAAAACAAGCCCACAGGATATCCACCTGCGAATGACAGAAGGGGGAAAACATGCGTAACAAACAATTACTTTTTGCCAGAATGGCAATCCTCGAAATACGAAAAACGTGTAAAATGTATCTCTAGCCCGATATACCTTGCTATATTATTTTCTCAAAATTTTTAACAATATTTCATAAAACAATATTTAAAACAACATTTTAAAACCTCTTCGATTGTTTTTGACAGAATAAGTGATATAATTCAGTTTTTACTAATTGTAATTAAATATCTATTTATAATATACAATTTTGGAATTATACAGTACCGGTCAAAAATATATTACCTTTAGGATTTTGGAGCATAATTTTCATTTAGGTGTATTTCAAATAAAATTAATTTTCCATAAGTTTTTTTTTTATTATTTGATGAATAGTCCTTTGTTCGGAAAGCTGTATTTATTATCAAAACATGTAATAATTTGATAAATATTCATACATTTTGAAATAAGTTATGTTTAAAAATCCTAAAGGTGATATACTTTTGACCGGTACTGTATGTATATATATATATATATATTATTTTATTATATATCAAATTCTTTTACTATAATTTTCTTCCTTTGAGATTTTACAAAGTATTTCATTTGGCAAAGTATAATAAATTGGCTTTCGAAATATTTTCCTTTTATATAATTCATGAATAGTCGATCTTCACGTTGAAAATCGGCTCCAATTTCGCACAATGCGTGCAACCATTACCCCCATTATGACTGTATGATCGATTCTCTTTGCAAATTAATTTTAACAGATGTGGTTAAATATTCATTTAATCGATAATAGTGAACGCGCGTCAAACGAGCCGATTGGCGAAAATAACTTGGAGGAGTTTCGCGCGGAATCTTCATGTTCTGCGGAATATATTTAGAATATCGAGAGATAAAACGAAAATATTTCGCCTGTGTATGCGGCTTCAAGAGCGCTTTATAAATAAACTGCAGCCGGTTAAGGTTGCATTGCTCCTGTTACCGATGATTATTTCGCATAATTTCGTGAGCTCTACGTATATGCGCCTACACGTATATTCGCGCGTATAATTGTATCGGTGTAATATGTAAAATATTACACCGATATATGTATTATATTTTTTGTTTGCCTACGGAGAACAGAACGAAATTAAATTTTGCACCGAGCGCTTTATTATGTTCTCCAAAATAGAGGAGATACAGCCCACTGCGCCACTCGACGGCGCGTGTATGATTCGAGATGCGTTCGAGACGCGCTGCTCGTTTCCCCGCTGCAATTGTGGATGGTCGCGAGCACGTTTATATTTACCTCCGTGGTTTCTCACGCCTTTATTCGTGCCACCTGTTATCCTACGATCCGTCGCACGGCGGTTCCGACTGAGAAAGAGTCGCGTTCCCGGCGTTCCCGACGGCGTTTGCGACGCGGAATTTCCGGAAGGAGGCACACAGTGCGCTCGGTCCAATGCTAAATGCAAACTTGTCGTGACGCCAAGTAAGGCCAATTGCTGCATAATACCCAGGATCTTCGGGTCGGTCGTTACCGGCATAATAGCGGCACTCGCCATTGCATCGGCGACACGTTCTTGCCGATTGTCACGACGACGAAAATCGAAGTGGGAGGCTTATTTGCATCTGGTACGAATGCGATAAGCACTGTTCGCTTTAGCAGCCCCGCGTAGATACCATCCGTAATACCATTGGTAAAAGCTCGCCGACGTTATGAATAGGCTTTGAATAATCAATATTTCAATAATTAATCTCTCTCGTACGTTTATGTGCATAAATGTTACGAAACACTTTTTCATGTTTAGATGTTGTTTTTCACATCGTTATTATGAACGCTGATAACTTTTAATTTGTTGTGAAAACAAACTGTAAATAAAAAACAAGGTTTTTCTCGCCTTTTTTGTGCGCCAAGTTCATTAGCATTAATATGCATTACACGTCATTTTCGAATTATCGAGCCGTCGTGGCTGGCAGGAAAATTGCAAAATTCAATTCTCGCAGTCATGCATCTGTCAGCTCCATCGAGTTCCGCGTACGTCTGAGAATTTTTCTGTCAGTAATCGATATTCTCCCCGACGAACAAAGCATCGTATGTAAGTCCGTACGTGTAATATCGAACGCAGGAAGTTGATAGTCGAGTTGCGTTCGATGATAAGATATAGACCATATGTAGAGTTGTCTCTCATCGAACTCACGGAAGCCGAGGCATCTATGTTTATTATCGCGACTACGTCCACAGGTTGGTTCATTGTACTTGCCAGACTTGAACAAATGCGATACATAGTGCGGTTATACGGCACGTGTATAGACGTTCAATAACCCGCGTTCGATGCAATGAATTTCAATAATTGCAGTGTAACTGCAAACTCATGCGTATTAGATTGTCGCCTAAACAGTGCTATTACTTCTATTATTTCTATTTCCAATAGTATAGTAGCTCGTCATTACAATATTTCTTTAATAATCTAATAATTTTTCCGGTAATAATAGTTGTTAATAATTAATAATAAAAAATTAGTATTTTATTGCGTTAAGCACAGAAAAATATAAAATGTTATAAATATCGCGAATACCAAATAAAAAAAGTATTTAATTCACTATGTAAAGAAAAGAGCAGAGAAAACAGCAAAACAGAGCAATCAAACTCGCCTGTCGCTATCAATAGAATTTATCGACATACATTGCAACAAGAACGTATCGCAATATGCATGTATGGCAATAATTGATCGAGTCGATACGAATGATCATGAAACGATCGTACACGCACAGAGCGTGTCGTCCGCGCGAAACTTCGATCGAAAATACTGCCGCGCGCTGTCATCGCCCTCACCCGTTCGTCGCCCGCTGATAATAAAGCCGCTGATTGCGAAATCAAATTAAATCGCGCCCGATCGCGATTCGATCATTTAATCCAGCCTGAAGGCGCTGTGGGCCCGCGCGAATTTCACGCGAACGAATTTATCGTGTGACTTCGTGGGTTTTCATTTGTGTGCGCGCACTGACCTGCTTAATTGGTCGAATAACAACTATCAATAATTATATCAGAGAGAATACGCGACAATAATTTTTGACCATTTCGTTTTTATGATGCAAATAAATAAAAAATATATTATTTATTTGATACGAGAGAATATCACTACAATGTTATAAATATTAGAAATTTCACGTAATTACAAGCGAGAATTTTAATTATAAGCAAAGTCACTTTTTATTTTGTTATTTATTAACACCCGCGACATTTTGACTTGAAAATATTTCGTGAGAAGGAACAATTCGCAATAGCATGACAGGATCGTCTTAGTATTATAGTTCCATTAACGACTGTTTCTTAACGATAAAAGTGAAACAGCTGTTGCTTCTGGGCGATTCACCTGGTGCATGTCCACAATGGTTCTGAAATTGCTTACAATCGCTGACAGGAAACCAGCGCTTTAGGACCAGCAACAATGGATCAATTAAAAAAGTCCTTTTGTTGAAGGCAAGTGCTTTGCCTTTCTGCGCGAAAAACCGCGGTACTAAAGCTGACTTTTATCCTCTTTTTCCCTGTCTACCTTCCCATTCCAAGTCTATCTGCAATCTCCTCTTTTTCACTTTTCATCTCTCTTTACCTCTTCATCTCCTTTTCTGTTTCTCTTTCTTTTACTCCAATGGATGTCTCTCTTGAATATTGCTTGGATACATCGTGCTCTCTACGAGATAAAATTGAAGACGCTTTCTTCCCCATTGTAAAGTACGCCTTAACTTTTCACGAGCCGCTCGTAACTTTGTAATTTTCACTGCGAAAGTGCTCGTAATCCACAATGGCCCATTATCCCAGAGTCTCATTCCGATACATCAGTTTATATAATTTCCGCCCGTTAAACTTTGTGCGTGTCTGGCTTTGACTATATCGACCATCATGCAACTATTGGAAAAGCATACGTTTCTTTGAAGCAGATTCCTAACTGATTTTCGAAGCGTTTGTTTAATTCCGCACGCGCACGTGTACATTCTCGTTCGTTTTCTCTGCATATTTACTACGTTTCGAGTTTAAATGAAATTTTATGTTTTAATCAAACATATTCGCTTTGCATATACTACAAATACTTATTGAAAAACAGAGAGTTTGATAAAATCTAAAAATATTGAGAATAATTTCTATGGAATTATATTAAAAATTAAAATATGCTGGAGAAAAAGTAAAAGAGATGGAGAGAAAGATATTCAGAAATGGAACAGTACAATTAATTATGAAATTCGAATATTTATGTAAAAATTTGGATTGTATAAAGTAATTTTAAACAAACTAATTATTTAGTATCGTACTTAAAAATATTTAATCAAAGTTTTTAATCACAATTTTCCTAATTTTGTAGATTGGTGATCGCATTTGAGGTACAGAGCAATATTGGGAAAGAACAAATTGGAATAATTCAATATAATCGATTGCCACTTTTGATATCGACATTTGTTAGGTCCAAATACGCGACCTCTTCAATTTTACCAAGCTCGCGGTTCAATCTCTATTTTCAAGCTCGCTTCAATAGAACCTTCGCGGATTCCTCAGAGATACTCGCTTGTCTCTCATACGAAGCATGTAATAATGTCTCCTAGGAATGTATCGAGCCGTTTTATGGCTACATGTATATCTCGATCGCTGCTCCATTGCTTCAGTTAAACGAGAAAATGTCTGCGATAACTACGCGAAAATTTTGCCCGGGAAAATTACGTATTCACAACATTTAATTAAAATAAATTATTGAGCGCAGGGACATCGTTTGTAAATGTGAGCTACAAAATGGGAGTATCGAAAAGTGTGAAGTTTATTAATTAACTTACACTACAAAACTCATTTAATTCGTAAATGGAGACGATAATACGTGACAAGCTTCTCTTTCGCAACGATCGATCTTTTATTGAAATTTAAGAGCGATATTTTTTCTCATAACGCTAGAAGCGTCTATCAATTTTTTGACACACGTCAGTAGAAAGTGCTATTAATCTTCACCGTACCAAAAGCACGCAGCATTATATTTTAAATAGACCGTGTGCATGTATTTTATCGCGAAACGCTGAAAGCGTATGCTTGATAGCGTAAAGGTTAATCTTGGATTACTGCCTACATGTAGCGTCTCGCATCGCAGAAATCATTATTATTATTGACTTTAGCACTATCTACAATATTCCATGTATATGTACATTTAAATAAAGTACGAAAGTTTTGATAATTAAAGTAGATATCGATCGTCGTGTTTACATTTTTGTTTCAATTGTTCCTTTGTGGTTTTCCTATTGACGAAGATAATTTAAATTAAAATGGAAAAGTATTTATCAGGGAATCCAGCGTTGTTTTGCTATTCACGACCTTAATTACTTCTCCTCCCGTCACAAGTTCTACTGTTACATTTCTTTTTGGCCATCAGTTATTTTCCGGCGCTTGTTCTTTCGCGATCGTATCTTTTTACTACGCAGTAGTCCCACAGGATGAAAAGGAACATTAGAACTTTCTCTCTTTTCTCTTTCTCTCTCTCTCTCTCTCTCTCTCTCTCCCTCTCTCTAAATTGTCCAGAGTGCATTAAAAGATCTCAGAGGAGGGAAGGATGTTTTTCTCTGTCTCACTCTTGAGGTTTTCCTACCCAGAGAATCACAGAAATTGGCGAAGATTCAAGTGACAATGTACGCAAATGCCCTTCGGCACGACGAAAGCAGATTACTTCGAGAAAGACCGGCCAGCGCTACCTTAGAAACACGTGTAATCCATGCAAATCTCCGGCGAAACATGAAGAAAAATCGCCGTTACACTCCAAGCCTCTCTTTCTCTCAAACCGCACTAGAAATAATACAATTTTTCATCTCAGATTTATGCAAAACAAGACAAGGCTCTTATAATAGATAGTAACTGACGAATTCCAACGTGGTTTCGCTCGAAATTTTTTTGGCGACATTATTTCCGAACGCGTGTTTCTTTTCTAAAGCCTTCGATCTTCGTAAGCTATTCTTGGATGGTTTACGCGAGAGTTGTTGTCTTGCCGCAGACCGGTCAATAAAATTGTACGACAGCAAAGTCTTTAGAAATCACGACCGTTGGCTGGCGATTTCTTTTTCTTTTTTCTTTTTTACTTTGGCGAAAATTCATCGAAGACGAGTGGAGTTATAGAAGGACAGGCTGACCCATGTTTACTGTGCGAGTAACTACTCACTTTGATTACGACATTAGGACATAAACTTTATTGCAGGCATAAAATGTCCCACGATATCTCCCAAGTGTACTACGTACTACGTAACTTCGATAAATGAAAATTATTACGACAGTACGCAGGAAAAATAAGTATAAAAATTGTATAATTTCTATTTGAATCATATTCAATAGAATGTATGCAGAATTATTTTTGCGATGCGTAACTTTGACGATAAAATCTCTAATGTCGGACGAAACGAACAACAAGAATATTTTATATAAGGTAAGGATTAAACTTCGCCGAGATCGCGAAAGGTCCGCTTCTCTTCAGCCCTAAATGTCAGCCCTGCACAATCGACTACGTGCAGTGGTCACGCGACGTGACCAGCGGATTCCTATTAGATTAAAAATAGATCACGATTGATTTCAAGTGGCGGGAGTTTTGCGTTGGGGAGCGAGCGAGCTGTACTCCGTCCGCTGTCAGATTAGAGGTGCCTGACCCTACGTTGGAACGTACTACTTCCTGCAAGGCGTCTAACCTTCCATCCAAAGCCGTTTCCCATCACTTAGTCGTACTCCCGCGTCAGTCCGCACTGCGAATTCGAATTCTCCAGATGGCATGAACTCGAACTATATCACAGGGACCAAGTTCTGCCAAGTTGGTCCTTCCTGATTCAGACCGTTAAACGGTGTCCCCGTTTAAAGTTTCCGGTATAATCCGTATTATTTATTCATTTAAGTATTATATTTAGATTTTTCTGTCGGAAAATATATATATTTTTTCTACAATATCTTCGTTAAACAATCTTCCATTTACGCACGCATTATATTGATTTTTTTATTATCACGTTCTATTATTACGTAGAGTGATAATGAACATATTAATGCCACGTAGTGGATAATATTTATATTTATATTACGTCGCCAGGATTGTCAGACGTTTATTTGCTGTAAGTTAATAAAATGAGGGCGCGACAGAACGAAAAGTGGACGAGAAATGGCCGGATAAATACGCGGACAAAAGAGAGAAAAAGGAAGGGAAGAGAGGAGGATAACGGATCGCCTGGCATTGTGGTTCCTATGAGATATAAATATGGCAGTTGCCCACGAGAAAATTCAACTCTTCTCCGTTCCTCTGTCAGCCCGTCACATATCAGGCTCGTACCAGCCTTTATTCGCAAACTCTCCCTCGGGCCATCGAGTCTCATTCTTATTATTCTCATCCCTTTTTCGGAAACGATACATGCCTAGCTGGCGAAACTCTCTTTGCGCGAAAAGTACAAAGGATATCGCAGAAAACTGAAATTTATAATTGAAAATATTTTTATCCCACCTGTTATCGATTACGGATTTAATTTGTTACTACAAACGTATACGTGGACATTAAATCAAGCTTCCGATTTAAGGTAGAACGAGATGAAATAACAAGGGATTTAAACTCATTGTTATACGTTGAGTTTAATTCCCGGGCAATGCGATAAAATAACAAAGGATTAAAGCCGATTTTCGGTGATTTACCGTAAGATCTTTCAAAATCGATAAGCTATCGTGCAACCTCGCTCTCGAGAGGTTGGGCGACCCTGACGCAGGTCTCGAGAACTATTTCTGGCCCACTGATATATGTCTGATTCTGTACATAGCTGCCGGCATACGCGTAACAATTTCGCGAGCAAAGTCCATTGTTTTGCCGCAAAATTTCAGCAATGCAGATTCAAGCGTAAAGTGCACCGTGGACATTGCCAGGGCGCAACAGTGCATTTGCGCTCTACAAACCATTATAACTTGTATACTGTATCGTCGACACGTAAACAAAGTTAAAGAGATAGATATCTAGATTCGCGTGCGGCGGTAACTGAAAAAAGCTAACGCTCCCGCGCAATCTCTCCAATTTCGTTAACTCTATTTAATAAAAGGGGAACTTGCCATCTCGCAAATTAATTGCTGGGGGAAAAAATGTTAATAGAAATCGAATTAATTGAATAATTATTTGAATGTACTCGGATGTAAATTAATGTTTATACATTTATGCTAATGAAAGGTACAATATATGCATCTGATAAATTTTATTTCCTAGGAAAATCTTACCTTTATACCGGTCTGCTGAATTAAACATTAAATGCCGACACTTTCTTTATACACGCTCTACACGCGGACGAGGCCAACGCGATATTTAATGATTACTCAAAAAGTGTGTTTCATGAATATCAAAAGAATCGATTGAAAGCTGAAATCCAAAGACTTGTCCAACACGGAATATACTCGTAAAAGAAAAAAATTTGTATCAAATTTATCAACAAACTACGGCTTCCCATGTTGAAATAAATTTTAAAGTCAAATAAATTAAGATGGAAATGTTCCACGCATCAAACGTTGCGCACTTTTGCATTGCATATTCAGTTACATCACCCTCAGCGATATTTTGATATTAAATAATATAAACGTTACATAATCAATCAGTCAGATGATAAACAGCCACGATTCGTTTCGGGCGAAATTAAATCGATAATCAATCAAATATCACAAATTGTAGGCAACAATATTGATCCGCTATCAGGGAGAGCCATTGTCCAGATATAATTAAATCAGCCGAGGTTCGTTTCTTTGCGAGGGGACTCTAATTGCCACTCGCATTGCGCGCGTATCCACATAGTGTATTCGCAATCGAATCAGTTATTGGTATTCGGGTTCCGATAGCGGTTTATTACGGCAAAAAAAATGGATAATCCGGCAGGATCGAAGGGCCTCCGCGCCGGATAGACGTCGCAATTACCTCTCATTTTCGTGCGATCGAGAAGGAGAGTTGAGAGGTGGAGCGCCGAGAGGTCGACGTTAGGTAAGCACGTTGATTGGCCGATAATTGTGTTTCCCTTGTCACTAGAGCCCGCGTGGCCACCGTATCGATATCGTCCGACCGGCTGCGAGATCGATCATTATTTTTGTGACAACGATCTTCCTGTGGCACGATTTTTCAAGCGTTTCTGGTAATTGCGATCGTCGTGAATCAACACGCGGATGTTTTGCTCATTTGTAATTACGCGAGCCAGAGTGAACTATCTATAAATGCGATATATATTCTCGCGATTTGCGTATTTGCAGTAATAACGTTCCATTCGGAACAAAATTCGATGTACTTCTTGAATTAACAACGAAATCTGATTTTCATTGACAAATCGCGATTAATTAATGAACTCAGTTATTCAAGGTATTTCCATGGATAGAAAATTTTTTTGTAGAATCATCAATGAACTGTCGGACAAAGGAGTAATAAACAAACGGTCAGGTACTACTCCCGGGAAATAATATTCGTGGCCGACAGGTCGTAAAATTCCGCAAAATAAATGTTAAACGCAGGCTAATAAATCTCTTTGCGAAAATACGTTTGCGGAAGGTAGTACGCATGAATTTTGGTGATGAATCACGATTAAATTCATTATCGTCGAACTGGAGCGCATCAGATGGGGACGGCAAGTTCAGAGATTGCGTTGAAGAGCATCGGAGCGTCCGTAGGAACCGCGGTAATCCGCGAATACGGCCAACGAGCGGCTCTCGGATTACGCAAATTTATTCGTCTCGAATGAATTCGGTTAACGCGCTCCACTATTCCGGCGACAAAGGGGCTACGGCGATGCATGTAACCTTTCGATATAATGTACGCCATAAAAGCGCAATTGCCGTAACATTTATTTCCACTTGCTCGGATACTGTATGTCGCGCCAGTCTCAGAGTTTTACCGAATGCGAAACTTCCGTATCGAACAATCGGAAATTTCATCATAATAGGTGGAATTACGAATTTTATAACAATAATTCGAATCTCGATGATACAATTGACGCGATTGTTGTATAAATAATATGTGCATTCTTGTTATGAGCGCAATTGGCCATTTTAGTGTAATTGACTAACAATTGCGTTGAATATATCATGTACTAGCCAATTTATTACCCGTTGGTTAATTTATGACATTTAGACTACACCGCGGGGAAGATGTGAGTCGCTCAAATGGAATGATAATAATTTCATAAATACAAAATCAATTGCACAACGTTTAATGTTCCACAAATGCTATTGTTGCGCATATTTAAGAAATAAAAATATCTCGAAATATTACGTGTTCTAATGTGTCGTTCGTGTCCGATTCATACTTTTAATTACTCTTTGACGAATATAGAGGAAATATAGAGGAATAACGAGTAATACGCGAAATGGTCGCGATATTACAAGTGCTTCACGTAACCGAGCGTGGTCGATGTTATCTACACAAATAATAACGAGGGTGCTATTTTTCGTGCCTTCTCTCTCGACACGCGAATATTTCGCGGAATAATTCGAGGCGGCTACTTAGGTCCTAAAGTCTGGCGCGTCGCCAAACGGTGCGCGCAATAACAGCGATCTGCACGGATGCGTTGCGATTTAGGCCAGCACTTTGTCTTCGAAAATTTCTCGCGGCCGAGTCAGCGCGCGCACGCGATATATCCCGCGATGCATCGGTGCTTTCTTCGCGTCCCTTCCGTCCGCGCGATGCGCGACGGCGAGAGGAAGGATATCGATCTCGGCCTGTGCGCGTAGTACGCAATCGACAATGGTCGGCAAATAAAATCACGCGTACGTGTATAAATCCACGATCGTCGCTGACCCATTTGCAACTCAAACTCCACGTTTCCATCGCGCATGAAACGTAATCCCGATACCGTACGGAATTATGCAAACAGTCGGTGACGGCAGTTAACTCCTTTTCGCATCTCAGATACACGTGCGACCAGCGGCAGAGCGTGCAAGATGCGGATTAAGGCAAGCATACCGATCATGCTGCTAACGATACCCACGATGTAACGACGAGCAAATCATTTATTCTGAAAGCGCTGCGTTTTTAATTAAATTTGCATTTTCGCTTCGTTATCTCGGGCTTCATTGTCAGATCTTTGTTTCAACGAAGTAATCGATCACGAATACACACACATGCACACACACACATACACACACACAATCAATTTCACCACTACGAAGAGTAAAGAAACATGATGAAAACTGCGTATAATAATTTTAATTATTTTAATGCAAGTAAACATATCAACGAACAATTGCAATTCTCAAGCTTGACTGTTTAATAAAACGACGGCTCCTTAAAATTCTACTCGTTGCTAGAACGTAAAGTATTAATGCCAAGATGCGCTCTTGAAAGTGTCATTATTTCAACCGGATAGTATCGCATGAATTCTTCGAATGTACTTCATTTTTTTTTACTGAAAAAAGCTCAGCAACCACGGTGGCGGTTTTGCCTGGGGAAACGTGCCACCAGCAAGGAGAATAAATTACTGCACGCGCGGCAAAAGTACTGCGTATACTTTCTTTCGCGCGACAGTAGACGCTGAAATATGGTTGGCGTCAATGTCGGAAATTGTTTTCAACCGTCGTTTCAACCACGAGCCGCTACTCACCGGCAGCGAGGCGAGACGTTACTTTTGCGACGATCGGTGGCGACGAGCTAAAAGAACATAGGAATATGCTAATTATCTATAATAAAATCGAGTAAGAAAATCTCATCGTGTCATCGTGGAAACAATAGTTGAAGACGATTTGGGTCGCATTTCAGAGATGCTTTCGAAAATATCATCTCACGCTAGAAGCGTCGACTGCGAAAGCAAAAGATGGAGTGACACCGATACTTCTTGCTGTCTTCGTTTATTGCGAATCTCGAGGTGAATATGACGAACGACACTCGCCGTACTCGAGTGTGAGTATTACGTTATAACATTTCGCATAACAAGCGCGCGAAGTGGACCATCGAAAACGATAACTTTTCTTCGTGTACGTAATAATACGGCGCTTCGTAGGAAATGGCTTTCATCTCCCTTTCGGTTTTACAAAATTCCAAGGGTAAGTACGATCGTGTACTTCGCCGCCGCTGATCGATCGGCAACGAAACTTGGAAAAGTGTCGCTTCAACGAATTCACCAGCCCTGCTTCGAATCGCCCCCTCCCGCCTTTTCCTTCGCCACATCCTCCTTCAAATCGATCCATCTCCCGTTGACCTCCGTCTTCTCGACGGAATCCCCCTCCTGACTTCGGTGACTACCTACTTATCGCCGTTTATTTCTACGCTGCCATCAGAAATTTATTAAATAAGTGGAAATAAAAGAGAAAGAAATAGAGGGGAAACCTTTTTCTTTGGCGCGCGGAATGAACTTTAATATTGCTAGAGGTTTGGGATTTATGAATCGCGTGTCCCGGCTAAGCTTGACCGTTCATAATTGAAGAGCCTAAAAGAGAAATTAAGGTCAGGAACACAAATTTTTCAGAAGACAGGAAAGAAAAAGTAGTTTTATTGTCCGCTGTCTGTCAAACGTAACATTAGAAGAAGTTGACCCATCGATGTTCTTAATAATTTAAAGCTTAATTGATTTCATACAGAAATAACATTGTTTCGTTGAAGTTTTAGCACAATCAGCAATTGTTTTCTTTACAGAAAAATTGTACATTAATTCTCATGCAACGCTGCGACTGAACTATAAATAATAGCATTGGAATTTTCGAATATTTAGTCATGTGTGACCGTAAACATTTTTTATACATATTCTATTATAAAATCAACTTTCATGCTCTATTTTCCAATTGTATTCATCCCTTTAAAATGTGATAAAAAGATGATTAAAGAAAGAAGAAGTTTATTTTCATTCGATTTTCAATTCCCGATACTTGATAGGGATTAAGACCATAATAAAAATTATATTAAAAAAGACAATTGTGTTATATAAGCATGACGGGCTCATATTGCGGCCAACGTGAATACAGAGATGCAGCTTCAGCATCTCATTTTTTTTCGCGCTCGAATCGTGATTTCGAGTGTCGAACTTCCATCCCGACGGGATCTCGAACGGCTGATCAAATTTTCAACGTTGCGAATGCTCTCTCTCGGTACCGTGAAAGTTAACGTGGAAGGTCCGACCTTTCAAGCCTTCCCGTAATTTCGCGATTTAATACTCGATGCGCGCTCGGTGTTGAGAGATGCCGGATGATCAGATGGCGAGAGTCGCGCGATCTCCTTTACAGTCGGAAATTCGATTGGGTGTTCGCTGAGAAAATTGCAAAGTTCTAGAAAAACTTCGGAGAATGCACTGTTCACCCATCCCGCCTCTTCTCACCCTCCCCGCATTCTACGAATATCTTTTAGCACCCTCTTTTTTTTTCCCTCGCCTCGTCTACTTCCCGATGAGAGAAAAACATCTTTTCGGTGAAAGTAGGTCTTAGCTAAAGGATTCCACTTTAGTACATTTCACAGATACGAAGTTTCTTCTTGTCGCTTCTCCGTCGTCAGACGATTGCTTTCTCTGGTCTTATGCAAGCTTTAAAGCTCCTCATAATGAGAAAACGATTGATCGGAGCTTAACCGCCGAGTGCTCCTCTACCGCGACAGCATAGATGTTAAAAAGCGGATCGCAGCGCTTTTACACGCTTTTCACGTTAATCATTTTCCTTTTACCTTCAAAAAGGTTATTCAAAAAGGATTTTTAAAAAACATATTTTAAATTACAACTTTAATTATTACAAATAATCATTTTTCCACGTATGAAAATGCTATCAATTTTAATTGCTTTAAAAAATAAACATGCACTAATTCATCTTTTTAATGAGTTTACCGCGTACATAACTTTTTATTTTTATTTCTTGCATTTTCTTCGTTATAATTATGATAATTAATATGCAAAATATACCTAATGTAGTTAATTACTTGCAAATTATAGAAATGATATCTTAATCAGAATGTTCTAAATTAATTTATGCACACGATTACAGCTGTATCTGGATGATTGAATTTCCAGTAACGTGATACCGTTGCCCCTTACGCTTCTCTCTGCTTGCTCATCTTATCCGCGCTAAATCGTTTGCGAGTAAAATCACCACACGCTTTTTCGCTCGATGACGTTTATTCTCTTCCTCTCTCCCTCGCTCCCGCCCTCTCTCTCTCTCTCTCTTTCTCGTGGATTGAAAATACTCAATCTTATTTTCCGCCCTTTCTTTTCTATTTTTATCGTACAAATTCGCGCACGAGGTTACTCGATATTTCTCGAAATGCCAAATGTATGCAATACGCCCAACGCAAAACTGGCGAAAACGCGACCCGATCTATATGCAAAGATGCGGAATAATTGCATCCAGAACGTCTCCCACTAATATTCTACATTTTCCTCGTGCAATCCTTTCATAGATCGCACCGCGAGTGCAGAAAAATGGATCTCGCAACTTCAATTTATTCTGTATTCAAGTTGTCTCTACAATATTGATGTTGATATTATGCAACGCCATTGTACGCGCGGATCCGCTTTCCTGCACAGTTTGTGCATTATCGGTAGCCGTTATACGTACGCGGCGGCAAAAAGGAAGCTATGAATGCACGTCGTTTCATCTCGCTACGACGATAACGTAGCGAGCGCATGCGAGCGACGAGCGCATATGAGAGCGCGATACCCCTATGGGGATCAAATTCGGTCGTGACTTTAACTCACGGGCATTGAATTAATTGCCAGTGTGCCGCATCCTTTCCCCGGGCGGTTAATTGCACCAGGTCGCACGTGCGGTAAACTCGTTTCGCGCAGGTAAATTTTAACTCCCCGACGCAGCTCGTTAGGAACTACCTTCTCCTTGCAGGGGGCTATAATTATCTTTCATCATGGAGATTATCGCATTAATATTAATTTAACTCTTTAAATTATGGCCCTCCCGATTCGTTCGGCCTATCCATTTTTCCATCTGACCGATCTGAGCGATTTGAACGGCAAAGACAGGCTGAATCCGCGCGAGAAGCCACCGCATTGATTTTTATAAAACTCTGATATTTTGAAATTGATGTGGTTCTCGTTGAAAAACATATCAATTTTCATGAAAGCTTCAAATGTACTCGGACAGTTAGAAGATTAATACTTCACGTCGACCCATCGCTCATTATTCATTCTGACTTCAACATGAGAAAAATGTTATTTATATTCATATTTGATTGATACTCTGTTGTCTCCGTCTTATTATAAATAAGAGCTTTCTTTGCTCGTATTGTATAAATTCTAAAAAAATATTTTAACGTAACGAATCTCATTTTATTTTATCATACATTTTTATAACAAATATAAGAATCTGTAGGATTATATACAATGAATATACTTGCACATTTAATTAATATTCTCTAGCTTCTTCTACTTTTATCGCTACGAACAGTGAAAAATCTTTCAATGTCTCGAATCGAATCTTCGTGACTATCGCGGATGGAATCTGACTGAATATCCAGAAGATACACCCTACAAAGAAAGATATGGAAACCCTTGAGCTTCCGGCAAGCAGTAAAATTTGAATATACCCGACATCCACCGTGGATTCTCGGACTTCACCGGCACATCTTGAATGCGAGATGATATTCAAAGAATAGAGCTGTTTATATTATGCGGATCGTGTCAGATATCGTAGTAACGAAAAGACGTACATTTCGGACGATCGCCGTGAACGTATCCAAATTCTTAAGAACGTCATGTTCCTCGCAGTTCTGCACGGAAAAAAAATTTTTAACTATCGTAGCTAATCGTGGTTTGCTAAAACAATGTTTGCTGCCGTAACTATAAATATATAAACCATAGCAAAACGATTTGCTGTAGCTCCTAAAACAT
>VBVQ01001687.1:0-31682 GCA_011636635.1 Tetramorium simillimum
TATATATATATATATGTATAATAAATTTGCTTTTAAGTAAAATATTAAATTTTAATATTTTACTTAAAAGCAAATTTATTACACATAATATGGATATCAATAGGTTCAAAGTTATAAACGATTGGATTGAAAAGCTGTGAAACTTTAAATAAATTTTAGACGGACGTCTATTTTTTTCTTAATAAAACAAGTAATCAAATGTAAAATAAAAAAGAATTATTCCTTAACTTTTGTTTCAAATTCATTACAGCAGAATTTAGGAGTTTATCATTTTTATCACAAATTAATAAAATTAATAAAAATTAGTATGAAACGTTATTGACAAATATTTTCAATATTATCAATAATCGAACTCAGCAATTTAATTGGAGAAAATTTTAATGGAGAAACTCAGGAAACAAACGAATTCCAGTAAAAGAAACAAAGTCTAAATAATTCTGACTAGGGGAAATATAACACCGTTAATACTCAGAAAAATTAAAACATTTTGAAATACACAGTCAATATAGACGCGAATATTCTTTCATCAGCTAATGAAGATAATTTACATTGCGATGAATGAATAATTACGGTACTTGATGCGAAGCGCAGGCTAAGCCAGGATGATTAGGGATTATGTAATATTTTCACCGCGAGGTACAGCCACCGTAGATCCGATTACTATATTGATCGTCCTACGTATCACTTTTATCGTTGCCCCTAATCGCGCGTGCGATCGGTCAAATCTCTCTCCATTCAATAATCTAAGCTCGTAAAAGCGTTCTGTCGCACGTTCTCTCTTTCTCTCTCTTTCTGAATAGTGCCGAAATGACCTCGTCAGAACATCGCTGTTTCGGCCGAGTTATCCGTTAGGGTCCTTTCGCCATAAGCGTTTCATCAATACGTTCCACTCGCGCGCACGAACGAATTCCAGTACGTGGTCTTCCCGCAGACCGCAAAAGCGTTCAGTCGAGCGTCACAAACATCGACGTCAGCTCCACTTGCTGTAGTTCGTATACATTTCAGTCCTTTCTTTTTTTCCTTCTCTTAGTGGAAGTATCAATCTTCCGTCTCGGGACGTAATGCCTTCGTAATTTCGATGTATTATTTATCAAATTGTCAGAAACTGCACCTGAGTGTTAGGGAAGCTATTAGGGAGGCAAGCAATTTAACTTCATGGAGATAGTAAAATTTAATATAATATAATCCGCATTATAACGCAAAAAGCGACGCGGGGCGTTATGATAGTCAACAGGTGCATCGGACACAACCCCGTCTACGTTCGAGTCCCGCGCTCCCTTAATCCCGTTTTTCTTACCGAACAAGTAATTCGGGGTTCGGGGCGTAAAGGTCAAAACACCGCAATTGCAATATTTCTCGTATTTCGCGATATTTTTTTTTTCCTGCAAGAAACTAGGTTTATCCGATCGATTGTGCACGGGCTGCGGTTTTGAATAAAAAAAAAAACCGCACCAACATGTTTCACATCATCGCACGTCCTCGAATTTTACCACGCAAGTTTTTTCATAGAGTTGAAAGGTGCCTATTCAATCGGAAAATGGTTCCCTGTTTGCCTTTGTGGGATATTGAAACACGCGGGAAAATTCCATCGTCTGTGTTCTTGCAAGGTCGGCATGTAGTACGTACTGTTACAATAAAAAAGATCGCTTTTTTATTGGTAAACTAGCCAGGTTTATCGAACCGTTTTTTGAAGGTAAACAAAGAGATGTGCAACACTTCGAATCTTCCTTTCTCATTCAGCATCACGTACATTTTTCTGCTACGATTTGAGAACACGAGTTCTTAACATATTCAAATATTTTAACAAAATTCCACAACAAATAAAAGTGTGATTCTTTTCAATTGATTTTCGAAATATTTTGTGCGAATCAAAAAATAGGTGTAAAATAAATAGAGTCCTACCAAACGCTTCATGGCTCACAACAGTTGAACTTTCACAGTTTCCGAAACCATTCGAGGAACATCCGCTGTCTATAAATCTCGTAGAAATACAATATACCTGTGTTAAAAAAAAAATAATACCGATACCGAAAGCGTTAATAATTCTGAATACGTGCACGTCAGAGTATAAATGTATATACGTATATGATAAACGACACGTCAGATAACGTCGCCATCGTCGATGGAATATATGTATTTTTTTCTGTTTTTTTTTTTTTATAGAACGACCTATGCGGATGAATAAAAGTGAATAATCGTTATAACGGGCGTTACGTACGATAGTAACCGTATAAACGCCCACCAATTCGTATGACTCTGTGCGCTCATACGAAGAACGCTACTTATCGTAAAGCGGTTTAATGCCGCATAAAACGGACGTACTTGTAAAGCGTCATACTCTCTCTTTCTCTCTCTCTCTCTCTCTCTCTCTCTCTCTCTCTCTCTTTCTATTTTCCCGTAAAACTAGACGGGCGCATCACACACGTCTGATTTACATTCTTTCGAAAGGCAGACGCGACACACGTGCATTCGCGGAAGAGTCACGTTTGACATACATCCCAGAGATCAGATGGCTTTTTCGTCGATGATGAACGATACTGCTTCTCGTCCGCGTCGTACGATAACGCGATGACAGATACCGGTCGAAAAACTCATCGATATCGCAACGGCGGATTTCGTTGGCTCTTTATATAAATGTGTACCGTTAATTCCCAAGTCATAAGCTTCTGGCGATGGCTCGTTTGCTGCTTTAGCAGGAGCAAAAGCTCGATGATTACTCGAAGATTCGCTCGCGTTTCGTTAATATCGACGGCAACTGCGTTCCGTCAAAGCTTTATGAAAGGATTTGCCCGTTGCATTGAGTCCGATCAATATGCATGAAATAAAAACTAATATTAAAAGTCTTTTTTGTAGTTCGTGAAACGAACCCCGTTTCCCGTCACGGAAACATCGATTATTAGTCTCACGCGCACATTTCGCATTAATCTCTCGCATGTACGAATCTATGTGTGTTTAAATTTATAGAAGAAATGGCAGAGAAAGTGCCCGCGGAGAACATCCACGAGTTGTACAGGCTCCTGTTGCAACGCAATGCGCTGGACAATGGCTTCGGCAGCATCCCGTTGGAGCATCTGATGATCCGGAAGTCGCAGCGATCACCGTCGCTACGTCTTCGATTCGGTCGTTCTGGACCACACATTTCCGTAAGTTCACTCTATATTTTTGCTTGATATTTGCATCGACAGCATGCAAACGTAATTTCTTAATGTCTTTGAGACATTAACCCTTACGGTAAAACATTATAAAACATCATAAAATATTAAATTTATTTATTAATTATATTGAATATGTATGTTTTGTTAGCGAAACATTATGAATTTGTAAGTGATATTGCCAGAAATGTAGGTAGATATCATGTGGACTAGATATTATGTATAATGCAACATATAAATGGATGTGTTATTTTTGCATTAATTAATTAGGATTGATTTCATTTTAAACTTGTATATTTGGAGATTGTATTTTTGAAAGTACGAAAAGCAGAAGAGCTCATTTTAAATAATAAATGTCAGAATATAATTTTGTTTATAATTTTATGTGACACGTGTAATACAAAAGATATTTAAAGGTTCATAAATACGCATGCGTTAAAATATGTATTAAATTACATACGTATCAAAATGATATGTAATAATATATCATTATATTATAGTCATATAAATTTAATAATTTTGACATAAATGGAATTCAAGACTTGTAAGCTGATGCTAATTTATAGATAATGTCTAAAGTGAACTTTTGACGTTATTAAAAGAGCATGTTTTTATCTACAGAAAAATAATTCTCATTATTATATTAGAGATCTCATTAATATATTAGAGATAAAAAAATAATCTACAACGTTTGGCAAGAGACACTTTAACTTTGTCATGTAAATTATTTATCTTTATTGCGTGGGGTAAATTTCAAAACTTAAACTTGCATCACGTTTAAACAGAAAAATAATGAGAATTACCCCGTTTAAACAGAAAAATAATTCTCATTATTTTTCTGTTTAAACGTGATGCAAGTTTAAGTTTTGAAATTTACCTCACGCAATAGAGATAAATAATTTACATGACAAAGTTAAAATGTCTCTTGTCAAATGTTGTAGATTATTTTTTTTATCTCTAATATATTTTATAGTGCAAACTCAAATGTTGTATGTGTGTATATGGTAAAACATAATATGTTTTGTATTATGCAGAACATAAGACAGGCTAGGCCACATTTAGGTCTTAACTCTAAAGTAGCTTAGTAACTCTGATAATATATCTTATAAAGCGCTTCTCTTTTTGCCTCTATCCTAATTTACTGTTGAACTATTTACACACATTATGTAACTAAATGTCCAATATAATGGTCATATTAATTTGCGAATCATTTGTATTGTTAGCTTACCGGTTTATTTGAGCTGATTAATTAATGAACTGGTGGATTCGCGCAATTTATTGCCTCATTCGATTCATCTCTAACATTAAACTGATTAAAATAAATTAATTATATTAAACTCTCGTCCTACAGATTTATTATTTTTAACATTATTTCTTATTTCATCTGCGTTTGAAATATAACTCACATAGGCACTTAAATAACGGCAATTTTTAATAATCGCGATACGATTGATTATAAAAAAAGACGTGCTAAATTACAGAATTGAAGAAATGTTTATAATTTCTTGTAATGCTTACAATTAGTACATTTTCGTGTCATCGGAATTCTCTTCGAAATGGATCTGCTTGTTTTGCATGAATTATTTGTGTTTCAGGAATGCGCATAGTTTAATTCGTAATGCTTTTCGAGTCCCTTTTTCATTCTATTCTTAATGTGGCAAGTATTCCCTGGGAGATTAATTTTCTCGTAATTAGTGAGAGTGACACAGCTCTTGTGAACTAAAGTGTGGCGACGTGCATGCTGGTTGTCTCGCAGGACAATGGGGATTATACATATATGGTAATTAGAAAAAAATTAGAAAAATGTTCATCTAATAAGTATTTGGCGTATTAAAACATTAATGAAAAAACTTGAATTATAGTATTTGATATATAGAAGATATTATTCCGTAAATAAAATTGACTTCGTATACACAATGTGAAAATTACGAAGTCTAAAAGTATATGCAAAGTATTGTGTAGATGTGCCGCTCTTCTATCAATTACTTTTCTTCTAAAGACAAATTTAGAGTTTTATAACAAAGATTAAATTGAATATACATTTTTAAAAATTTTATTTCTATATATAACACACTCCTTCATTTTATTTATTATTTCATGGTATTTTAAGAAATCATTTATACTGTACGTTTCCTTCTTTATGATAAATTTTGCAAGAGTCTTGCATAAAAACGTTTCAGTTCTCTCTCAATAACTGAAACGTCTAGGTATCAATTCAAAAATTCTACTTTAACTTCTAAAATTCTACTTATATATATTTTATAGCGTTTAATAATAATTGTCCAGATATTAACGCCTGCGTGCTTGGATATCCTAGATTCGTTAAACTTTTTCAAAGAAAGCAATATATGAAAGAATTTTATTACGAGAAGCGCGTTCTGCGCACTTACATGTAAATTAATTCATATCTATCATCTCTCTTTTAATAAGATACCAAGGCAAATATTCAACGACACAAATTTATTTCGTCATAGTGCATGCACTTTAATGCAGGAAATGAGCAAACATTCTGTAGTACGACGTACAGGCATATACGTATACTGAAAATAGGCGTGCTTTGCTTGCTTTTATCACATATAAGTATTCGAATAGAGGAATGCAATTTTATCTCGTAAAGAGTCACGCGAGACTGCGGATTTTAATAAATCAATTTTACACTTTTTTCATTTCGATTTCAATTTTTACTATATTTACACTCAGAAAATATGTGAAGACATGTACGACACGAAATTATGTGAGACATTACGAAGGTATGTGTCCCCGTTCGTAACTTGCTGCACGCCCGCCTGTGATATATCAGGGAGAGAGCAGATATGGAATTTTCATCTTCAAAAGCCCGGCGGAACAACATTATGACACTTTGAGCGCTCGACGAAGCGTACGATCTTTTTAACAGCAATATATTGTCACGTCTGTACGTCAAAAAAGGTTTTTCCTCGAGTGACCGATATGTAAAAAAGGAGCATCGTGTTCAATTACGGGAAAGTGGGGGCTAGTTAATATTTATCTTCTCTCAAATTGAAAAGTTAATGCACCGAAAGAAAAATATAGTTACTTTTGGACCTAACCACAATTTTATAGTATTTCTAATGATAATTATGGTTAACATAATAGTTCATAGAGTTAAGTTAATCATATTTATTGTAAAAAATATTATAAAATTATGATTGGCTCCAAAAGTAACTATATTTTTCTCCCAGTGTGTCGATCTATATCTAATAACGTTGTGACAGAGGAACGAATTTATACTCTGTGAATATTTATCCTGTACGTATATTTATTTATGTCACACAGGGGGTGATTGCGACTCACAGTTAGTTTCAAGTGAATCCCATTCCGATCGAAATCTCTTTTTTTTTACAAGACACTCGGTTATCCGTTCTATAACTAATAGGGCAATATTTCGTCTCCGTCTCGCGTGACTTGCGGCTAAAAGTGATAGCCAGAGACGAAGAGAATCGCGGGCAAATAGATACCCCGGCAGGAGATTACAAATGACCGTAATAATTCAATAAAACTAAGTTATCCCCCAACGACGCGAGGAGACGAGCGACTAGACTCGTTTCCCGACGGAGTTTACGTATTCGGCCGTCACGAGGGGAAAACTTCTCTTTCCACCGCATTTGATAATTATCCCGCAGCCTCCTCCCCCCCTCTGTAAAAAGTTGCTCGCCGCGGTACGAGGGCGTGGTACCGCAAACTTGTAATGTGTGGCTTCGCAATCACGACGGCGGATGTGCGACGAGTACAAATTCCCGAGAGTGACGTGACGCATTACTGAAATTCTTATCTGTGTTAGCGAAACCACGCTGGCGGCGATATCGATCTGTCGGACGACTCGGACGACACGTGGACGTAATTTGCGAGAGGCCACTTCTTTTTTCGATATCGGTCGCACTTACACGACACATAGGTACAAAACGACGTGGTTAGTGAGAACAGCGTTTCATAACGCGTGACACACGCTCTGTAGTCGAGAATAGCATGTTTACATTACAATACAATTCGCGCAAGTTAGAACGTAGTCTCTAGAACGTAGATTATAATGATGACGGGGGAGACACTTTTATTAACGATAATTGGACTACATTCTCCTATTCAATCACGTTGCGTATTTTCTTCCTTGATAAGATCGTTAAGTATCATCAAGGAGCTCTTCTTTTCTTTAACCGCCAAGCTTCTCCAAATTGCACATGACTATCCCTAATGAGCACGCGTATATAAAGTTGTCAACATAGTTTATCAGTCATTTTTGTTTTGTATCATTGATATCCATTTCCAAATGTAGATTAACTTTAATCTCGATTTAACTTACTTTTTATCTTTTTCCAATTCCTGGAAAGAAGTAAGTTGAATCAAGAGATTAACATTAATCTATATTAGTAGAAATGGGTGTAAGTCAGTATTGTAATCGCGTTACATTTATATGCGCTCGACAATTTATTACATTTTTAATTCAATAACTCACTCTTCTCACATTATACTTTCACGCTTTTATATTTCATCCACGCGTCGTCGCGCAGACATACTTCGAACATTCCCTTCAGCTTCGATTTACTCATACCCGGACACGGATCGTGGTGCTACGCGCAGTTAACTAGACTTTTATGAGCAATTAAGTAATTAGCGTCCTTTCGCGGTGTGTTACAGGCGGGAGCTCTGCCGAGACCCTTGACTGCAGCGGCGGGATACGACGACAACAATTAATCGGCGGAGCTGATCCAGGGACACTTTTCCGATTTGTTTCTTGATGAAAACGCGCGACTACCCTCTCTTGTACAATATAAATTATGTATAATTCATCGTCATCACGTATCTTGTCCTGTTGGGCGTGCGCTTCGCAGGCCAGCGGGGAGGCATCCCCGAAATTCTCGCGTCTCTTACTCTTAAAAAAAAAAGAACAAAAAGGAAGCAAAGCAGTGAGAATTACGCGTCGCGTCTTAATCAAGCGGTCGGCTGATCGACGTGAGGAGAAACCGAGTTCACCGTTGCTCGCACGCTTCATTCGCGCGCACGTTAATCCGGAGTGGCGCGTTCCTAGAACGACAAGTTTTACTTTCGTTATGGCAATCGATTCTATCGCTTTGTACGTGATTTCACGGGATACAGTTTAACTTAAGAGTCACACGTTTCTATGATAAGATCCTTTCCGTATAATTGCGCCATTCTACTTCGTACGTCGGTTTCGTTAATTAGTGGCAGCGCTATGAAAGGACACTTGGCCTAAGTCCTTCGTTCGATGTGGGATAACACTCTAAACGCTTCGATCGCTACGAACACAACTGTTCCTTAATTCTTTTAATTACACACATCGGCACAGAGATGTAGAAAGTACCTTGGACCCTACGCGCTAATGTACACCGGATGTCTTTCCGTGTAGTTTATCAGCGTCGGATCGAGAAGTGACAGATTTGTTTATTTTCTTCGGAAAAAATTGAAACGTTACTTTTTAATTGTCAGCATTTGATATCTTAGCTGGCAACTTCCGTCAAATTAAATGTATTTAAACTGATTAATGTACAGCATTTTATAATTCATTTACACTTTTGAACTTTAATTTAAGAACTCTTTTTCTTATTTATTTATAATAAACAATTTTACAGTTACATCTTCCGCAGAAAATTTCTTTGAAAAAAAAAAGGGAGAAATTGTCGTAAATTTGATCTGCAAGCTTATTTGATAATTCTGGGGCATTGTATAATTTGCAACAGCTGGCCTGTTGGTCCATCAATCGATTAATAGGCGTAGTCTTACGATAAATGTGCCAAATAATATGATCATTGTATTATAACAAGAAAAAAAATCTGCATTATCTATACGTAGCAGAAACTATAACAATTTAAAAATTTTACGCGTAATGGGGGATCGATCGCAAAACTTTGGCGCAAAATGCGAACTATTTATCAATATTATTATTATTCGCCACTGAAAGAGGGTCGCGTCTCAAATATGTCGATATGTCAATTTGCAAAATTAAAAATAAATTATTATGTAACACTGTGTCACATTTATTCCTCTGCAGCAAATGTGTTCTACAAGATTTTTCATCTCCCATGTAAATCCCGCGATAGGACACTTTCCACGTGGACATATTCCGTGGATATATTCCGCGTGAATGCATCATCTACGAGCGGAATTACCGACAATGCAATTGCCTTAGTTGTATTAATGAAATAGTAGTAGTTAGACTTCGACGCGGTGTAAAGTTTTGACGCGCGTGGTAGTAGTAATCTAAATAACGGAGCAAGAATGGGGAAAGAAACGAGGGAAACGCTTAATTCATGTCGCTAAAAGGATTTCCTTATCTTCCAAATAGATTAAAAAGCCCGTAAAAACTTTCGAAAAGTGGACACCCTAAGAAAATCGGAATTGAAAACTTTCTAGTGCCGAGAGAGTAGCTCGCACGAACTTCCTCGCGAGAAGAAATTGGCGACCGTTTATTTCTAAATGCATTATGTAAAACGCGAAAAAAAACGCAGACTGCACTTTACCGCGAAGTATCTTATTTTCGAAAGCTATAAACGCCAGAAAAATGTCGTCGGAAGAGACACTCTCTTCGTCCCATATTCCAAGGATCCCTCATTTTATTGGGCAAACGTATATATATTTAATTACAGAATTAAAATTCCAGCGCGTCGAGAATAAATTAGAGATATTACTTAAGGCTCCTGGTCCCTCGCTGACCATATTGAAAATCGTGATGTCAGAAGCGAGAAATTACACGAAAATTACTTTGTAACGTATTGTCAAATAAAAAGACATTTGGATGAAATACAGTATAGGTCGCTTTAGCACTTGTAAAATGTACAGGACACTATTCTTAAAATATATGTAAAATAGATATGATACAGAACGTAGTCACATACATAATCAAACACACTAACACACACGTGATTTGACAACTCTGGAAAGAGACACTGTGTCTTCTACATTGCGTATTCCTTGGTAATCTTAATATATTTTACATCCTGTATATTTTACTTGTATACCACAGCAATCTACAGTGTGTTTTCATTCAAACATCTTTTTATTTGACAATACGTTGCAAAGATTTTCAATGTGTAATTTCTCGCTTCTGACGTTACGTTTCAAGACGGCTACGGTTAGTACCCAGGAGCCTTACACCCAAAAAAAAGTACTTTACGTTCAAAGTGATTTTTCCTATAATCTCATATTCTAAGCTCAAGGAATCTGTTTTACAGCAAACATATTCCTCTTTCAATAAAGTGAAAAATACTTTTTTCTATCTTAAATACTCTTGTTTATACTATTTTTCTCTTGATTTTAGAGGAATTCCTCTTGAGGTCAAAATAAGAGTAAAATCCTCTAAAATTTAAAGGATTCCACGTATATCAAAATTATTTTTTTTGGGTGAGAGCCTTCCGAATCCTCGCGACGCACAGCCGTCGAACTCTATATCCATAATGACACTTCTGTTGATATTAAATAGAAACGTTTTCGGGAACGTTTAGCCTAATGGCAGATTGATTTGCATACAGACGAATAGAATCATCGCCAATTTTGTCCTTTCATTAGGTTAATTATTCCCCCAATCTCTAGTTATATATAGGAACATATCCAACAGAACCATCTAACATCGGAATACGTTCCGTTCGCGTGATAAGCGACGATTGATTTATTTTTGGTCTGCCAATTTCCTGCGCGCCCGGTCGGACCATTTATCGTCCGGATACCATAAAAAGTAACGAAAGTCATTTGCGAGGATAGACGGATTCGCGTTCGGATGTCACACCCATGGGCCCACTTATCTTCGGGCAATTCCCGGCGACTACAGTCGATTGATTCGGCGTAATTCGGAGACGCGGATTGTCTCCGTGGCTTATAAATTAATTGAGCGCAACAAGTAGCGCTAAAAAGAACTTCAGTCGGGATAAAGGATTGTGGCAATCCTCATCTTAATGGGGCTCCTTACTTTTAACCTTTCGAGAAGGGCGTCGGCCTCGCGTGTAACCCGATGTCAGTAGCCGGCTAGCTAACACGTGAATAGCGGCTTGCACGCGACGCTGATGAATATCGCGACATCGTATAACACCGTCTCGCGAACCAAGAGTGGAATACGAATCGCGCTTGCTGGGGAAATCGATATCTCGGTTTCTCATTCTCGTGCGTCACGCACTCGATTTATTTCCGCATTAAAAAGATATCATGATAAAATATTGGGTTCTCGAAAATCTGTCATGTCATAAGATATATTATGGAGAGGGGAGAGAGATAATTAAAAATACCTTTCTTAGATATAAATAAAACAATGATATATCTTCAAGATAAACAGATTTTATTTTTAACAAGTAAAATCAAGAACTTCTAATTACTTGATTATTAAGATTTATACTATAAAGATTTACATATTATAAATTTCATATATCTTTACATGAAATTTATGTTATATTTAGGATAAAATTTATATTTAATATGCAGTATTAACTGTTTAGTATTTAAAGGATTTAAAATGATATTTGCATGTAATTAATAATCGCATTCGATACTGAGATATCACAATCCTATTAAAAGCGGCAAGTACCGAAAACTGATAGCTGCTAATTGTATGATCGGAAACTCGTTGCATCACATCACCTGCACACGTATCTTGATTATCGATTCCGATTTGACCTTATATCAAATTTCAATATTATAGCATTCGTGTGTTGTGACGTTGGAGAAAAATTGGACGTTTGAAATCGTGTAATGAGTCTCGAATACTGTGCAGTATACTTCATTCAATATTAATCGTATACTCGTCTGTGACATTTTTCCATGCGCGGAGATTAAAGATGTGATTAGACGTAATCGCACAACTTGTCTGCTCGCTAAATTGCATATTGAGAAACGCCCTGCGCGAAAACACGATGTTTAGGTGATAGTCACTTGGCAACGACAATCAGTGTGATTACTGTCGATCTTACTTTTATCGATCGACGCCAGAAAAAAAATTGCGCACTACTAAAATAAAATTACATGTTCAACTATTGACAACAAATGAATTCTTAACAATCAAAATAAACGGTTGTTCAAGAAACACGAAATATTCTGTAATTTTCTTTCATACTTATTAATATCATATAATCATCTTTCTTCTTACATAGTTTATTAATAATTTTTTTATGACTTTTATGATTTTATTCATTATTAGCAAACTTTGAAAAAGTATAACATAATCCATTTTCTTAATACATATTACAAGTTTTTTTGTCACATGATTGGCCTAAATACACTTTTTATATCATAAAGATGCATATTAAATAAAAATAAATCATGTAAAAAGAAGAACTTTCTATATAGCATCTATTTAATGCGGTTTTTCGCAATAACGTGTTTTTTGTTAGCAAAACGTAAAACTGCAAAATAAAGAGAGTTATAGATGTACTTATTTTTATTACATAATAAAATATTACATAATAATAATACAACTACTCGTAGCAACATTTTGATACTCAATAGATTATTTTTGTACAAATAATGGCGCTGAGAATCATATTCATATATTATAAGAATTGAGAATTATTTATTTATAACATAAGTGATTAGAAAGAGTTAAGAAATATTGCATAATATTTCTAATATATTTTTCACATATTTCTCATGCAATTTGTGCTATACCTATATTTAATGATTTTCTTTTATGTGGCAATTTAATTTTAATGTGGCAATTACGTACAGCCCACTTGCGACCTATTAAGTTTAATCAGGAAAAACTGAAAACTATCCAGCTATCTTTTCCTTAACAAAGACTCACGTGGTTCGAAAGGGTGAGCATGATGGTGATCCTTCTGAACTGCATCACGCTCGGGATGTATCAGCCATGCGTGGACGACCAGTGTGTAACGAATCGATGTAAGATACTGCAGGTACGTACTCATATCTCGCGGCAGCTGGTTGGAAAAAAGGAGAAAATGAATGAATGGAGGAGAGGAACCAGAGTAATCCGCGTTATCGCATTCGGATTTGCTAAAGTCAAGTGTAGCGTATCGGGTTTATATGAGTAAGAACCATTTCCATAAGAACAGCTCCCACCGCGAGGCCGAGTATCGCATTTGCATGTTCGCGTGCCGGGGAGAAAAGTCCGATATCGGAATGGGAATATTTACAATTCAATTAAGTCAATTTATGGGGAATTTTCGCCGCGAAGGCGGCGATTATACGGCGCGCTGATAAGCGAATTAATCGATTGCGCATCTTGACACGGTTTCCGACCGGCTCGCAATTAGTCTAGCAAAGGTGGCGGAAGAGGACGAGGAGGTTGGGATGGGAAAGAGATGAGAAAATTACCGACATGGCAGAGCCGTTAATCGAATCCTCCAATAGAGTGCCCTAAATCAATCACAGTGAATTACGTCGATCAAGTCCTGTTCTAATCAAGCTATGTTCTCCTGTCTGTTTCTTTCAGATGTTCGATGATATCATTTTTGCCTTCTTCTCCTTGGAGATGACCATAAAGATGGTAGCGATGGGTATTACCGGTAAAGGAACTTATCTCGCGGACTCTTGGAATAGATTAGACTTCTTTATAGTATTGGCTGGGTAAGTATTTCATTTGGATTCTTTATTAGGTTTTCTAATTTTCGAGAACTCGTCTTGTTTGAAAAAAATTGTGTATAAGATCTGTGAGAATTTGCGCAAAATGCATTATGATAGATAATATGGATAAAAATACACAACTTCTTAATAATAATAATTGTAATAATTTTACATAATTAGAACAATTGATTGAAATTATTTTACGTTTATATTTTATATATTTTGTGTTTAGACAATTTCATGAAATATATTACTATAATTTTTAATTCCTCACATCTTGAAATTTAAATTCAGAATTCATACTAAAATTGTTTTATGCAGATTATTAAACACAATCGTCCAATTGTAAAAAAGATTTTACTATAATGAATCATAAAATGGATATGTTAAGGAAGTTTAAAAAGTGACTTGGTTGTAGCGCTGTGGAATACTGCCTAAACGTGGAAAATATGAATCTGTCAGCTATCCGAACGATAAGAGTATTAAGGCCGTTACGAGCGATCAATCGAATACCAAGTAAGTAATGAAATCTTTGCGATACGACGGAAACCTCGATGGTTGACGGTTAACTCCAGTTTGCTCTTGTCGTCGATTTCACGGTGCATTACCAGGCGCATAACCGCCGCGTACAAATCGTAACGCATTCACGATTGATTTCATCTTGGAATTGAAACGTGGCGAAGACAGAGGAGTACATATAATCATATCAAACCAGAACAAGTAAAGTTGGCAAGAAGAGGCATTTAGTTACAAACGTTAAGATTGAAATTCAAGGCTGAATTTCGCGTAAGCTCGAAACATATACACGTGTACCTGGAACTCGCGTCCTTAATTTTAATAACAGATCTTTCAATGTGTATCTTATATTTAAATTATTTCAATATTATCTCCATATGATCAAATCATCTGTCAACAAAATTTGTACGAGCTATTTTTAAGACGGGATTGAATAATGAAATCTTATTGTGGCTTTAAATTCTTTTCACGAATTTAAATCCTAGTAATTGAGGTATTTAATGTTGAATGCTAAGAAATTTCTACGAACGAATTTCAACTTCCTTTTTGAATATAAATAGCATAAATATTCGTCAATGTGTTAGCATTAAAATTAAAATCGAGAATCTGGGTCATTCCGCGTATATTTTTAAATTATCGCGCGTATTTGTAGAAAGAAAATTAAGATAGCCTTAAACTATTTCAGTATCCGAGGGAGAATATCCGCAAGCAGAATTGACGTTGCCTTGGCTCAAATAATTTCAATTCAATAACGAATTATAACGATTATTGGCAATTACAAGTGGCATTACACATTTGCGTGTGATTAATCGCTTACGAAGTGTCATTTTTCACAAAACACCTCCGATAGGTATGCGGATACTGGTGATGCTGCTGCTCGACACCCTTCCCATGCTGGGCAACGTCTTGTTATTGTGCTTCTTCGTCTTCTTCATATTCGGCATTGTCGGTGTGCAGCTGTGGGAGGGCATACTGCGCCAACGCTGCTTCCTCAAGGCTCTGCCCAATGTCAAGTATCCCGAGTAAGTCGGCGAGAACCTTAGGTCCGGGGGCTATTCGTTAATTAATTTTTTTTTTTAATAAATATACGACTTCGATTCTTCATATTATGCGCGCCTCACGCTGCATCGCATTTCGTTTTTTTTTTTCTCTTCTGTCTGTTCTTTCGATTGCCATGCAGTTTGAAGCGCTCCGTCATCGATCGTCACACTTCCGCGAAACATGTGGAACTCAATATAACTCACATCCGGCAATTTGTCATTAACTAGGAATTTTTCGCGACATTGTATATTTTGAACGCCATGAACAGTAAAGCATCGCGTTACTGCGCAAAATAGTCTCTCGATTTTAACAATTTTCCACCTAACAAAAAAGGCTTATCGTAAAAATAATGGATTTAGTCAAGATCAGCCTTTCGAAACACTCTTTCGCTTTTGTGTAAAAGTTTTATTCTGGGAGCTTTTGCAATAACATACAGTCGGAATACAGTAAACGCTATGGCTCCACGTGCGATACGAGTACTACTATAGGAGTAGTTTAATTTTCATTTTTACACGAGGCACATTTGCGTTTACCGTCTTCAAAGCATGCTATTGCATAAAAAGGTCTATTACTCTACTCTATTACGCAATTTTTTGCTCGACAATTTTTTGCTTAGATAGAATATTTCTATTTGAATACGCCTGCAGTTTGTTTTCGTCGCTTGAGACGACGAGGGTTTTCCTTCGGGATTTTAGTTATGGGAACTTGTGTCTGCGAATGGGATAATCGAAGGTGTGTTCGAGAGTGCGGCGAACACCAGCCGCACACGTGCACGCGATTCGGCATCGAATTAACAACTTGGTCGTGCGGTTTCGTTCGCGCGGAGCCCAACTGTAATCTAATATATCCAGATTGCATGGCGAGTAGCTCCAATTGTCGCAAAAGCATCGCTTGCCGAGTTTTTCTTGCTGTAAATTTAACGCTCCGCTCTTTTTCTTCCTTCGCTCTTTGTCTTTTGCCAATTCTTCTGTGCGCCAGTACTTTGCGCTCGATCCGCTTCTATCAGACGATCGATATTTGCTCAAAATACAGTGCAAATTTCGTAACTCATGTTCACTCCGCTCGGCTTATCACGAAACTACCCATAAAATATCGTCTCGAACTTGAGATGAACACAACTTAACGAAAGGGGATAATTAAACACTCTTAGAACTTACTTGTGTAATACTTCGTTATCGTAAGCAACGGAAAATACATCATTAATAATCAATACATGTTCTTTCTTTTTATATTTTTCAAATATTATTCTTTCTCTTTGCGGGAATATTTATTATATTCTAATATCTTATATGTATGATATGTCTTTAAATATATAAAACAGAAGCAATATTTTTCTTAACAGTATTTTTTTCATTGTTGATAATTTATTTGAAAACTTCTATGAATTGTTGACAAAGGGGAAGTCTTGACATAAAGGAAGATCTGTGGAATATAAAAATTTCAAACTACTCTTCTAAATAATATTTACAACAATACAAAAGGAAGACAACCTTTTTCTGTTACACGAATAATTTAGTATGCAACAATCATCGACTTTGTTCTAACAATCCTAATATATAAAAGTTTTTTAAAGTAGAAATAATTTTGAAAGCATGACACTTACAGCGATCTTCCCGTGAAATGTTCAGATATCGATTTGAGATTGTTGGCGCGTTCTAGAGATGAGAAAGATATCATCGGTGGCGAAAGGGACCATGAGAAGTTCGTGAAAAGCCCTGGATAGATCAGTATGTTCTACTTCCTGAACTTTTGCTTTACAGGAATATATCACGTTAGGCAATCTAAGACGTTCTTCTTACTCTCCACCCTCTTTCTCTTTCTTTCTCTCTCTTTTTTCTTTCTCTCTCCTTCTTCTGCTCCTCGTGTGACTAAAAAAAAAACTAGACATGTAAGTACATGACCCCAGGGAGGCAGTGACAGGCTATTGTTTCGCTGTTGCAGGTTACTCTCGGACGAGTACTCGGTTCGATCACGCATTTAGTAAGCTCTAGTAGAGAACAATGTGCTGTACATACATATATATCTTTCTCTCTCACTCTATCTCTCTCTCTCTCTACCTCTCTCTCTCTCAATAATACATACCTATATGAATCACAGAGTATACATACACGAGGCATCCATATGTACATATATGTATATACATGCAACCATACGTGATGTGAATATGTATATATTCTCTCTCTCTCTCTCTCACTCTCTCTCACTCTCTCTCTCTCTCTCTCTCTCTCTCTCTCTCTCTCTCTCTCTCACTCTCTCTCTCTCTCTCTCTCTCTCTCTCTCTCTCTCTCTTCCCCTCTTCCTCCTTTTTTCTATCTTTCCCTCTGTCCCTAGCTCTTTTATCTCTTCTCTCTTAACCACTGTACCAGTGTGCGATTGTACCGTAGTATGTACTCACATAGAGCATGTCGACTCGACCGACAACGAATGAAACACTATTTCGTATACTGGCTGCCGATCGAGAAAGCGAGATGGTTCCGAGATCCCTGAGAGCGAGAGAAGAGATCAACCCTCCTAAAACTTCGAGTATTTTAGCGTCGGGGCTACTTCACCATTTCGATACTTAATCGTTCTAGCACCGAGGGCTCTCCCCTCAATTCACACAATTGTACATAAATCGCGTGGTAATACGACGGGCTCGGGAAGCGGGGGATACACCGATGATGGAGGAAGGATCGGTAATTTGTGGGCGAACCCGGAAACTCCACGTCTCTCTCCATGATATTGCTGTACTCCAACACTTCGATATATCTCTTCGGCTACTTTGATGCACGATGTCGATGTTCCTCCTCTTCTTTGTTCTGGACATATCTATTTTTTTCGTGGCTCGCGCGCCTCTCTCACTCTCACTGTCTCCTTCACTCTCTGCCTCTCTAATTAATTTATCCTTCCTTCGTGTGTTCTAGTCGGTAAGCATTAACGATGCTTTCTGCATATGTGAACTTTCGTTTAAGCAACTGTGTGTATGGCATCGGTGATCTCTGTGGTTTCACTACATCGCACCGCTTTCACGATAGCATACCCTTCCGTTATATATACACAGCGTCCCGAACTCCGTGCCGATTCATGTACCAAGTAGCGAGATTTTTGGTCCGTGGATTTCGAAGTTGACGGTTCCTTGAAGTGGGAAATTTCTCGTCTCTTTATAGTTCAAGAGAGATTAGAGCTTCGACATTTTGAGGAAGACTCGACATTCCTTCTTCCCCAAGGACCTCGTTACGTGGGACATGGACGCGGGTATCACAGGCACTCCCGGTATCAATAACGTTGCGTCAACTTCTATATCAAATGAGCCGAACTCTAGACTGTCACGTCCGCACGTCTCGCGGGATGCTCTGTCCCCGTTCGGGTGCGATTACGATACGTTTAAAGAACAGGAAGCTTCGTCGCACATTTCAAGATTCCGCCGTCCTAGATTCGTACTTGCGTGTCCGGGTGCACAGTGCCCCCGGAGTCGGCTTTAATTCCGAACTCACGTGGCACGATAGCGCAGCAAGTAGGCTCCATAAAGCTCCAAGCCCCAAGCCCAGAGAGAGAGCTAATTAAACGCGCGGTGCTCGCGCGGTCTATTCCGGTATACGTAGCAGCTATTTTCGAACGTTTATCGACTTCTGCACTGGCGTTACTGCCGTTCTCGCGTCCTGGTAGCGCAGCGCTGGAGCCTCGCGGATACCGATGGCCCTGGAAAACGATCAACTCGTTAATTTTCAAAGCATGCAAGCCAAAAGTATTCTTGAAAAGGCACCGACGTCTGTCTCGCAATTACTGACGATAATTCGGAATTCGAGCAAGTATCGGAAGCAATATCGCAATATTCAGCTTTATATGCAAGAAGATGTTTGAAATGTTTGTATATGTTTGTAGTTTCAAAAGAGATTAAACATGAATGCAGTTGAGAATTTTATTTCGAAAGTATTATCCGCTTGCTTTATTTGTGTGAGAATATCGAGGTGTCCATCGCTATTCGCACTGAGCTCGCTGCCAAAATACGCTCACAGATGTTCAAGGCAATCAGATTTTTGTAATCACGATCTCGTAATCTGTAGTCTTTTTTGCTTCGGGAGAAAGATTAAAAAATTATGATGATAAATAGACTAAGTGGTATAAAAATGTAGAGATAAAAATTATCTGATTGAATTTAATTAAAATTACTTCCATGTCTTTTTGCAACACTTTTTTTTACAAAGGTTTAGACATCTTTTTGGAAATATCATATTTTACGATCATTTCCAAGTTAAGTTAATTTTGCATCAAGATACAACTACGAATTGTTTATCGCGACGAGGCAATACATTATGGGGATTAATATATTGTTTAAAAGTAGGACATCTGGTCACCTTATAAATATATAACATATAAGAGGATCTAGAACGATGGGCACGATCAGCACAGCGAGCACAAACGTGAAGCACACGCCTATGCCGCGTTAAAGGCACGCAAATTAAGGAGAGCACAGGCGATCACGTGCACACTGTTAATTAAGCATACATAGCGTGTGTTTGAATAACATAAAATTGTGTCACATTATTTTAGCAAGTATAACGCCTTCTAATGCAATATTCCCTTGTCGCTCTATATTTTTCTGTTCGATCAATGAACTTTATTATAATGTCACACTTTAAATGAATTACATCAAGAAATATGATATATCAGCATGACACATGTACGTACACGCATACACACGTAAACACACACATTGCTATAAAATTTAAGAATTTCAATGCAAAGCGGAATAAAGTGCGAAGTGAAATCAATCATCTGATTTTAACGGGATTATCAATCACGAGAACGTCTGAGAATCCAGAATAAAAGACGCCATATTGCGATGGAGGAGTGTAAATCGAGCTTGGAGAAAGATAGCACACCTTTGATTCTAAAAGGGCATAGCATAAAATTATGAATTATCCGTCGGACTTTGGATGTTACATGTTTGCCCATATTTCACGTTAATATATTCAGGATTACACGAATGTATTAATCCGCGCATAAAAGAGAAAAACGTCCTCAGTTTTGTTCTCTGGTTTTCTTTTTAAATATCTTTTAATATCGAATAATAATAACATCGAGTAATTATTGTTATCGTTTTGCCATTTATATTGAACGTTTGATTCGCGATCATCTCTCGGATAGCCAAGGCTCGATATCCTTTGAGCTCCTTCAAAGGCAAGATTTCGTTTACGCGGCTCGCGCGCGACAACGGCGTAACTTGCAGTCTCCGAAGCTAGAAAACGACCGTTTCGTTCTCGGCATCCGCGGTACTGCCGATACGCTGCTCCGCGACGAACGTGTTAATTGTATTTCTTCTCGCACCAGCCGACTATTTTCGGCGTGATACCAGCCGCGTGCACGCAAACTCGTATCGGTATACGTATATCTGCATTTGCCTATATTTCTCTCAACCGTTACGCACGTACGTTGTACATCAGCATCTACATATACGTGTACGTATACTATACTATATGAGGTGTCCGAGAATCATCGGACGAGCTGTCGTGCAATGGTATAAACAGGGTCGAAAGTGTAAGCGTGACAAGGCCGACGGAAAGCGCGCCCGATTTCCCGAACAACACGCGCTTTATTCGAGGCAATCTCGGTGCGCGAATGCCGCGTTAAATGTGTATCGATCAATGCCGCGGCCGCGTCACGGTGACAATGATTTGCGCGGCGTAAGTCGTTTACGATTAGCCTTCATTCGTATGCATATACAACCTTTAGAGCCTACAGCATGAGAGTCTACTCCGATCGATTGCATTTACATATTTTCGGTTAGGTTCCAGTACTCATTTACACAAAAAGCCGCACTGGGAGCTCTTCCGGTAATTCCACGACCCTCTGAATATTATATATCATGAATATATGAATATATATATAGATATATGGAACGAATTACTAAAAGCCATCATGTGAAACAGCTTCTTATTATATCTCACGATTTGGTAGCAATTTCCTTCTTCAGAAAAAAATGTGTCTTCTTTTATTAAAGTTTAAAATGATTAAATTTATTTATATTTTTAAATTTATTTTTTATTTTTGTCAAAATCGCCATAATATTTTTAATAATTACTTTAAATAATGCGAGGTGTACTAAAGATGAAACTTGCTTGATGCATTATCTTTTTTTAAAATTTTTTTTTAAGTCAATGTATAAGAAGCTATTCTATACGACAGTTTCTAGTGACTCGTTCTCTATACATTTACGCTATATATACTATATATTATATCAAACACGCTCTGCATACCTACATACAATGTACGCATAAAGCGAAGCATGCGAAGAGTGCATCCGTGCATAATAAGGCATATGTACGCAAGTCTTTAAAGTTAAGAATCTACATGGAGATCGGTGTGCGTAAATTTTTAATCGTCGCCCCGTTGGTTTTCCAGCGATCTGGAGAAGTATTTCGAGTATCAGGGTCAGGATTACATTTGTTCGCGTCCCGACGACAGCGGGATGCACTCCTGCAGTAATCTGCCGCCTCTTAAATTAGGTGAGTACACCCTCCATAAATTTCGGATGAACTTGCAAAAATATAATTTAATAACATTAATGCGTAATTTCATAATGAATTTAACCAAATTTAACTCTGTAACAGTCAGAATTAAAAATTAAAAAGGCTTTATACAAGGTGCTCCAGAAATTTTCTCTGTTCCGAATTCTTCAGTATTCTTGAATTTATCACGTTGTCGCACACTCGGATAATTGATTGCTCTCCTCGTCGCCGTAATCGAACGTAAACGCAACGGCGGTTTTTCGCATTCAGGGAACTTGGTGTGCAACAGTACCGCTGTGCCGAACAGTAACGTCACGTACATCAACAATGACACCTGCGTTAATTGGAACTACTACTACACCGAGTGCAAGGGCCAGGGCAACAATCCATTCCAAGGAACAATTTCGTTCGATAACATCGGTCTCGCCTGGGTTGCCATATTTCTTGTGAGCGCTTCAGTTATTCGTCCTACATTCGTACAGTATAATTTACATACGCGTGTGTATACGTACTCGCACATGTACGTACACGCGGCACGGAATATTTCTCCCATCTATAAGTAAAATACTTTCATGGCGCCCGAAAGTCGATGGGAATGCGGATCGCGCACATTAGTGCCAAGAGAAAAATTACGCTACCGACGATATTGCGGACGAATTGGTTTTCATTCGATAAGATGTTATCGCGACTGAGTAATGTGCTAGCTGGGAGGCTTCGTATTTCTATATGATGAAAATGTATGAGGCTTCATTCACAACGTGTTTCCTTTTAACGCGTTTGTAGCATGATTTTCCCCGAATAAGCTTCATTTAATTTTTAACGAAAATTCAACCGCGTTTTAATACCTTTAGCTCGTAATTTACCGTAATTTGTTAACAGATTCAATTTTTTTTCACATTGTTCGTCGTTATTTCGCCGTAATGCTGAGTAGCGCAATCATGTCGATTTGTAGGTAATTAGCCTGGAAGGATGGACGGACATAATGTATTACGTGCAAGACGCCCACTCGTTTTGGGACTGGATATACTTCGTTCTCCTGATAGTCGTAAGTGCTCCATTTCCTATCCCAATTGCGACGGTGCGCGCAACATGTAAAACATAATGAGTGATGTATACGTGCTGCCTACTTCTCACATTCGCGCGTTTTCCACGGGCTTGAATCGCCTCTTCAAAATAAATTGCTCCCATAATACAAATAATGATAATAACCCTTGTATTTATTATAGTCACGCCTTTAATGATCAACTGGTAGCACAAAATATGTAATATGATCCATGGGAGGAGATAATGAATACGATATAAATATAAAACAAACGCGGAGTACATTATGAAAGAATTGAGGACCTGTGGATTAAAGTGCAACCCGGCGGTTGCAGATCGGCTCGTTCTTCATGATCAACCTCTGCCTGGTCGTAATCGCGACGCAATTCTCAGAGACGAAGAAGCGGGAGATGGAGAGGATGCGGCTGGAGCGCGCGCGTTATCATTCGACCTCGACGCTCGCCTCGTCCACGAATACTTCGGAGCCTACTACTTGTTATGCCGAAATCGTCAAGTGGGTATTCGTCATCGTTGCCCTCCCCGAGGACGTTGTTCACGCGGGCTGAATTGCTCCTCGTCCCTCATCCGCCCACGGAAGATTCGCTCGTGCTCGTACTTTACGATGGATGACAATTTTATGCCTTTTTTTTATAGATACATCGCCCATCTCTGGCGACGGGGTAAACGAAGACTGATGAAGAGATATCGCCTGTGGCTGTACAGGAGGCAGCAGAAACGGGAGCAGAATTTACTCAAGGAACAGCAGAGTCAAGTGTCTCGTTCGAACACCGCTGCTGTCGGACCGAATCGCGTACCAGGCGGTAAATAATTTTGAATCGAGAAATAAAAAACTAAACCCGTAAGTGCTTCCGTGAAGATCAAATTAATTCCCCAAAAAAACACTCATTCTTTATTTCGTTAAAAATACGTCTCATAGTCAGTTTGTAATTAATTATAAATGAAAATAAAAAATGTTGTTTGCACATAAAATGTAAATAAATTAAAATGCGGATCAAATTGATTCCCAGGCGAACACTTGCCTCTACAAAAATCACTCGAATGTCTCAGGATTAAAAAAAAAAGAGAAAAATATGAAAACTGAGAGAAGGTTTTAAAATTCCTACAATCTCGATTTCGAAATTCCTGCATGTTCAGATAGAAGACTGCATCACGGGAGGTGTCCGCGACTTCTCGCCGCGTTAGAATACGCGGAGCAACAGCAGCAGCAACAGCAGCAGCAGGCTGCCAACGGCAACGGCGGATCTGTCGCCGATTTCGCCGCGATTACATCCCCGACGCAATCGGCGGTGGCGATCGCCGCCCCCGCGGCCGTCGGCAACAGCGTCGCTGGTAGCGGAAATCTGGGCACCGCGCCACGAGCCAGCCCCGAGCTCTCCGAGGCCGAGGCTTCCGCGAATATGTGCCACAGGTTGAGCGTCCATCGCGCCTCGTCCGTGTCCTGTAACGGAAGCGAAAACGCCGTCGTGGGAAACGTGGCTGAGGCAAGTTACGCGTATCGTAGACGTGCATGCGTATGAGAAACACGCCACGAATATTTTTCACACGGTTAAAGACGAGCGGCGCAACTGGAGTTCGGTAAATGAAATATATCGGAGAATTTTCCAATAATGTAAATTAAATAATTAAATAATTCAATTAAAATAAAATAATAAAACGGCAAAGTATTGATTTTATTATTGGAGTATTATTCAGAGTGTTATTTCGTTTTTCCGGTTGATCTCAATTATGCCGCTTGAGCTTTCGCTCTGTGAAAATATTACACTCGACTTTGATCTTAGTAAGCAACTGTAGGCAAGCAGAAATATTTTTGAATTACTCGTTTAGCGCTCTACCCGTTAAGCTATTCTCTTTACTGACATTTATCTTCCGCTTTATATCGATAGTAGTGTATTTCATAGTGATTATACATGCTTTCCATGTAGAAGAAGCATTAGCATTTACGTTTCATCACGTTTCGTCGAGTTCTCCTCGACGGTAATAGAGAGTACGTTTGCACAAAGAGAACGGTGATTTTGAACTTTAGGTACTACCGCACAAGATATCGTGCATAAAGTTTCTTCCCTTAATGCTACAAGTTTGGGCCGAGAACGGTTACGAGAGAGAGAGCGCCTGTTGTAGTATATAACACGCGTAACGTATGCTTGATTATCGCCTTTTAGACGAACAGCACGTTGTTGAGTCCACCATGTACGCATTATCGGAGAAGAAGCAGCGTAATGTTTAGCGACGTGGTACTGCTCCATGGCAGCAATAATGTCGGGAATGCGTTGCAGCCGGGGTTGACGGTGCCACCGGGCGAACGCAACGTCTGCTCGAGCGAGAAGATGACCCAGACGGGCGATGGTAACGTTTGGTCCAGTCCGCTGCCGGACCACGCACAGGTAATTTCCAACCGCCTGTGACGACGTTATTCCGTAAATCGTGGAGATATCTCCCTTTCTTAAATGAAGCGCTTGCTGTCGCAGATGCAAGCTGAGCTGGGTGGCAACGAGGCTATGACGTGTCAGGAATTGCTGGCTCTCAGCGGTGCTCTCAGCGCTGCTTTGCCCACCGGTCAACTAGCACTCGATTCGTTTTTAAATTCTCTCACGAAAGGCAAGTCTGTTTCATGACGAACACGATCTGTCATGAAACTAGAATTATTACTGGTTCTTAAAATGTTTCTAAAATCTTTTAAGTTACTGTTCCATTTTCGGAAATATTGAAATGATAAAATTAATTTACACAAATTTTTTTTCCAATATTACTTTTAAATTACATTATTACAAAAATATTATTACAAATTATAAAATTACAAAAATATTATTACGTTATATTTTTAAAATATTATAAATTTTGATAAATGCGAGTGTGTTTTCGAACACTGCGACTCTTATTCCCTTTCTAAATTTGAAAAATAATTGCCAACCGCTAAATAAATTCGTATAATTAAAAGAAGAAATGTGAAAATGGATTAATATGTGTTTCATAGGTATAACAGATCGTCACATCACGTTGGAGGATCGCACGCAATGGTTGACGTCCGACGTTGACAATTGCTCATGTTGCTGCGAGCTGCAAGGAGGCGAGCAGTGGCCGGACGAAGGCGAGAAGTGGCAAAAATCCTCGAGGCCTAGACAGTTTCTGAGACGCGCCGGTAGCTGCTGCATCTGCACGTTGCGCTGCATAAGACGGTGGATCAAGAAACTCGTCGAGCACAAATACTTCCAACAGGGTATTCTACTAGCCATCCTCATCAATACTTTGAGCATGGGAATCGAGTATCATAATCAGGTAATACCTCCCTCAAAACCCGACTAAATATTACATCGATATTGCTTCGGATCTTTTTGGCGTAGCGTAGATATCTTATACATTTGAGTTGTTAATTTTGAGTTACACACAAATTCGATAATATTCTCTATTTTGTAAGTGTAAACAGGAAAAGCTGTATGTTGTATAATATTCTTACGAAGCTAAAATGCAGATAATATTGTGCAAAATGTAATTACTAATTATATCATGTTATGTGTACGCAGCCGGAACAATTAACGGTGGCCGTTGAGATAAGCAATATCGTATTTTCGGCAATCTTCGCGGTGGAAATGATGCTTAAGGTAACAGCGGAAGGTCCGTTCGGTTATATCAGCAACGGCTTCAATGTTTTCGACGGCATCGTCGTCATCCTGAGGTAGGGCAACTCTTTCATCATAAATTTTTATATTATAATATAAAGAAGTAACACTTGTGTGTAAACGATAATATGAAAGAACCATTACACATGTGATATCGATGTTTACGAAATGCATACACAAACACATAACTGTCGGCGCAATTTCGCCAATATCACGGCCACATTCCGATTTTACGAGAAGCCATAATGGATGGCGACGGATTGTGTTGTGGCCGTATCGTAAAACTCTTCGCGAATGGATCGTCTACAGGCGAGCTGTGATAAACGATAACGTTATTGCAACTTCTTACAACGTGTTTACAGCGTCGTTGAGCTCTGCCAATCAGTCGTAGAGGAACGCGGCACTTCCGGTAGTTCCGGTCTGAGTGTCCTGCGTACCTTCCGTCTCCTCAGGATCCTGAAGCTGGTGCGATTCCTGCCCAATCTGCGACGGCAGCTCTTCGTGATGCTGCGCACTATGGATAACGTTGCCGTATTCTTTTCTCTTTTAGTACTTTTCATCTTTATATTCAGGTAAGTTCGCCGTTCCTGTCTTCGTCCGCGTCAGCGATACCGCCGGAATTCTGGGGCCTCGGGCCCGCGCCGGATCTTCTCTCCGTTTCCGTTTCTCTGTTTCTTTTCTCTTTTTTTTTTTTTCTTGCGTGTGTGTGTGTGTGGCCGCTCGCCCACCTCGCGAACCGGTGTCATCGCCGATGAGATTAATTCGATGAGTTCGACCGCGAGGGAACCGCTCGACCGGACCTACGCGTCGCGTTTACTCGGATACGGGGCGCTATCGCGTCTTCCTGTTCTAATTATCATCTCATCAGCCTAGTAACGTTTGCATGTCTGGCAAGGCGGATCGAAGTTACGAAACTGTCGATAGGTATTGTCAAACAAATTGGGCAGGAGCTCTGAAATATGAAGCGTCGATGACGACAATTGCCATTAATTCTAAAATAATATTAAATATTTAGCCAAAATATTATTAGTCGAAAAAGTCATGAAAAAGCTTTGGAGGGGCATTACGTATTTCATGATAACATTCATATCGCTCCTGATGATAATGACGATAAAAGCTATATTTAAATTTTATCCACGCTATTCGATAGTTTCATAAATATAAAAATATGATTTCAGAGAGTTCTTATAATTCTCTTAAAAATTATTTTAAATTGATTTTCTCTAATTCTTAAAAAAAACATTAATAATCTGAGATAGTAAAATCCCGAATATTGAAAAATTCTCACGGATATTATTATGTTTTTTAATTAAAATACTATATAAAAATTTAAAAATCATATAATAATTATAATTCTCAAATTTAAAAATTTCTATCTTCATTTCTCCATTTTCCTTTATTAATAATTCATTGAGCACCATGTTAAATTTAATTATATGCATCTGACCGTGCGATAACAATCTCGTCGACGCTCGATATTTCGAAAAACAGCTTCTTGCTCGCTTCTACGAGCTTTCGAGCTTCAGGAGCGAATCGCGCGCCGCTGCCCTTCGAGCCGAGGCCTACATTAGGTGACTGTCTTTCGTTCACATATCTTTCTCTTCTACTTTATTCGCTTTTACTTTGTTTCCGCGCGGTGTATGAGCCGCCACCAATTAATGCATATCACATATATATATATATAGAAATTCTCAAGTTTTTACCAGCAGTTGTCCCGTGTTCTCGCGTCTCCTAGCGTTTCTTTGAGCGGCATATTTTCTGACGTTGTTAATGGTAATGACGATGGTATTTGTTGGCACGATCTATTACGAGGGGGGGCGCCGGTCTGCTGCCGGCCCCTCCTTTGTGGCTTGAGGCATCGAACGTACTTTCGACGTTTACCTAGAAAATATATATCTATATATAAATATATATATACGTATATGGAATATATATTTACATGTGTGTGCATGTGATGCTTTTCTGCTGGACGTCTTAGCGACGAGTATGAAAGGCTATATGTATATATATATATATTTACTATCATCATCTTCTTGATTTATATTCATATATATACGTGAATCTCTCCCGCTGTCATTCTCTCTCTTGCTACTCTGAGCGCCTATATTAAGTGCGTGCGCCTCGGTGTGGCCCTCGATATTAGAATAGCTTGCGAATGTTCGACATATATCTCCCCCCCTCTGCAGAATTACATATATATACATATATATATCTCGTCATGCTGCGTAGGACCTCCCGCTATATACATCCGTGCGTTTACGACGCGTTTTACGACCGTTCGATAGCCGATCTGCCCGTTCACCGCAGCCGCAGCCCTCGCTATTGCGATCTCGATACTGCAACTGATTGCCCGATATCTGCCGCAGAAACGTAAACGCAAACATTGAAAATTTCCCCGTACTTGGTTTAGCTTAAATAATTAAATAAACGTTCAAAATTAAAAAAAAATAAAAATTTATAAAATGCTGAAGGATTTATCAGAGATTTTATTAAAGTATTTAAAATGTGTTTGGATTTCTCGTTAATAATGGTGACAGCAGGAATTCTCAAGTTTTTCTTAGATTACATGCAGAAACGAATATTTTGTCACGTGTAAAGTGTAAATTACACGCAAATTCTCCCGGGAAAATCGTGAGAAAAAAAAAAAGAAAGAAAGAACATTCAGTCGCACATCTCGCCGATGCAAATCCGAATGATTCTTTTCTGTTCGAAACTCTCTTCAAGATAAAGTGAGCCTTCGGAAGTGAATACAAAGTCGTACGAAAGTACGCAAATGTTCGCGGGTACGTCTCTGCGCGCCGATCCGTAGACATCTTCTTCGACGGCCATCTCTAGGTGTTTGCATCTTTCTTTAGCCGCAAACCGCGAATGAAGTTCCGACAGATCCGCTTTAGAGAAATTTTTCCCTTTCTCGATCGGCCGGCGCTAAATAAAGAAGTACTCACGATGTACTTGCATCGGGATCGCAAGCAAGATCCCGACTTACTCGGCCAAGGTTTCAGATTACGATGGGCGACGAAAGTTCACGTTAAAATCGATTCGAGCCTTTTCGAGCGCTTCTAAAAATCGACATCGCCATGCTACACATTTTCGTTTTATGAAATACACTATTCGTATTCACGAATATTATATTTCACGATGTAGAAATCGCGAAAAGATGTTGCTCGATCGATGTTGCACTTCCGTCGTATCACGATATGTATGGAATGTCGTAAAACTATCGGATATTCATTCAACCATGGATAAATTCAACATTGAATGTTATTTTTGGCGAGGCTTCTGCAAATTAGTTGATCTTATTAAGTAAACTTTACTGAAATAGATTTCTAATTTAGATTCCTTCTCTCTCTTTCTATATCTCTCTCTCTCTTTCTATATCTCTCTCTCTCTTTCTCACTCTAAATTAATTAATGTTTAACATTAAAAGCTCGTGACATTCTCCTAGAAAGTTTTCTTTAAAGGAAATCCAATCTACTCTTGTCATCAGATTCATAGTTGAAAGGACATCTGGTGATTTTAAAACATTTAAATACATATCTATACATATATCATATATATGTATTTTGAATTACTTGGCCGAGTCATGCTTTATAAATCGCGATTTTGTCTTAATCGAGCTTTAGCCCCTCCCTCTCTTTCTTTCTGTTTCTTCTCTTTATCATTCTCTGTCATTTTATCTCAGTCTACGTATATATATATACATATATATATGGATAAGGAAGTACATTGCACGTTTCGTTGTGTTGTAGTATTCTCGGGATGAACCTGTTTGGTTGCAAATTCTGTGAAACGATGAAAGGCAGCTCTGACGTCGAGTGTGATAGGAAAAACTTTGACTCGTTACTCTGGGCTATTGTGACGGTGTTTCAGGTACCTACTAAAAAAAAAAAAGAGAAAGAAAAAGGATACTTTTCACGTATCTTCTCGAGGGCATTTTTGACTTCTTTATATAGTGTATATTACTTATATATATTTATTCGTGCATATATATTAACGTTATACTACACCGCATCTACATATATATATATATACGCTAAGTATACATACGTACTGTCACGTTTTTTGGTTTTTCCGACAAGTTAAAGTCGTGCGATCTCTCGCAACGTGCGTCCGCCTACACTTTATATGATTTCTGAGGCCTCAGGTAACGTATAACTGGGAGATAAGCGCTTTCCAGCATGTCGTCGTCGTTTCTTCGACGAGAGGGGGAAGGGGGGAAAGGCAGGAGGAGGCTACCGGTACCGACTTTAGAAGTAATAGAGACATTAACGAAGTATTACATAAGTATACTTTTTTTCCACTGAGGGAGAATCATTCTTCAAATCGCGTCTTCAACGTCTTTTATTATTTTTTTCTTTGGTGACGTGTATATCGGGGAAAGGGATGGGAAGAAAAAGCCTGACTAGAGCCGGTGCTGGGGGCTCACCCAGACGTTGCACGCGGATTACCCGGTGTGGATTATCAAACGTTGCATACGATTGCCGGCGATAATCCCGGTGCTTTTTCATTTCACATTTATTCGTCGTCTCACAAGCACAAACACGCGCGCGCGTTAATACGCTGCCTCCTGCCGCGTTTTCTGCGAGCGCGTCGAGCTGGCTCCCTTCTGGCATGCCTTCGCATGCATCTGTTTTCTCTGTGTGTCGCAACGGCCGCAGCGAAATTACCTGCGTCTTGCAAATATTTTCCGAAGTAATTATCAAAATTGGTACTAATGTTTTAGCATATAATGAAGAAAAATAGAAAGGAGAATAATATGATTTGCAACGATTTCACGTAATATTGAAAATCTATCGATGAAGTGATACGATTAAACGTGTCTTTAGAAACTCGCGATTCTCGTGAGAATGCAGGCACTTTCGCTCAGGCATCGAGAAGACGCTTAGACGCTTCGCATACTCATTCGCTTATTCTTATGTCGTCGATGTTACTTTTATATTGATGTTATATCGGTGTTATCAGAGTAGATGGTTTAGTTACAATGTTCGTTGCGCCATCGGAATCCTTAACGACGTAGGAAACACCGAAAGGCGGTGTGTTCGCCGATAAAGTCACGAAGCGATTTCGAATGATGGATCAAGGATCAGACTTGATCTAGTAAATTCCTAATACGCAAGAAATCTGGCTAATCATTTCCGTACGTTTATTGCACGCCATTGGACGATAAATATCCATTATGCGTGTCCAAACGAGGAACAACAACGCAAATAATAGAGATCTAAATTATGAGTACAACGGGATCACGAGGAAATTCGAAAGACAATCGCTAAAAT
>VBVQ01001688.1:0-11548 GCA_011636635.1 Tetramorium simillimum
GACATACATATATATATATATATATATATATATATATTTCGGTAATTAATTCCCTTAAGTTTAGAACATAAAGATACTGATAATGACACAAAGAATTCCTCGCGTTGCTGTTCCCTTCTCGAGAATTTTAACGATTAGGCTGTCGGAAATACGAGATCCGTTTAAAAAGTTCCTGAACTTTGTCTTTATAATTTTTTCAGATTTTCTTGCAATTTATTCAGCTATCTCCCTCGAAATATATTTCTTCTCAGTTGATACATCACTCTATCAATGTCACTTCCACTTCTGAAAGTAGTCTTAGTATACGTTTTTCACTCCAATTGTAAATTTTCCTTAACTTATCTTCAAGTGTAAAATTCTTTGACCTTTCAACTTTGGAATTTCAGTTATAAAAAAAGAAGAAAGCAAGAGTCAAGTCGTGAGATCTGAAAGGCTGAAGAAGCACAATCTTTGTTTTGGTGCAGAAATAATGAATCAGCAGCGATACATAAACGCATCGCGAATAATGAATTGTCTTTCCACACTTCAGGTAATTTTTTCTAACATTTTCTCAACCTAGCCCTCGCAAACCTTTACTTTTTCCTAAACAAAGTCCACTCCAATAGGTGTATTAAGAAGAAATATATTTCGAAGGAGACAAGACTAGGAGAATGAATTGTAAGTCCGAAAAATGATAAAGACAAAGTTCGGGAACTTCTCGAATGCAGATCTCGTATACAATGACCCGCTAGGTGCTGCAGGTGGGTCGCAATGATCCGCGAGGGGAATCCGCGAGGACGAGCGCGAAAAGGTCGGGGCGGCCTTTCGCCGCGCGCCGTGGAACGCGGCGAAGCGGAGGTCGCCGCGCGTCGCCGAAGCGAAACACGGCGTATTTCCACGTCGCACGTGGAAAAATTACGTATCTCCCCCGAAACCGAGAGGTGGTCGTCGAATTTTGGTGAAAGGACAAGCAGGCAAGGCAGGCAGGCGGTCGCCGCGTCGTTAGACACACACGTTACACTCTCGGGCGGCCACGTGAGCGACGATCGCCGAACGGTCGCCCGCGTGTGAGTTTGCGTAACGTCGTTACGACTCCACGGTGGAGAAACGACGCGAGACGGCCGGCATCCAGGCTAATTCATGATTATTGTTCGGCAACGGCCCCGGAGATCATTACGCGTTGATAATGCCGAAGCTCGCCTTTGCCGTTCGGAGATCGCATCGGAGCTGCAGCTCGAATCCCATCCTGTTTTGCTGCCGTCGTATGAGAAATTACATTATCGTCGATTATACGCGGCGAAAACATAGTTATCTTCTGCGGTGTAATTAGGCCTTACCGCACCTAGACGATGGGTGTTACGCATAGTGCGGAATTATCGTACACCATGGGTTATCATTGCACTTGCAATATTGCCGTTGCCTGTGATCTCGCGCAGATTCAATTACATCCTTCTTGGCAAAGTATGAAAAATTGAAATATTAATAATAGTTTCCCAATGTTATATAATTACGGTTATGTAATAAATATTTAAATGTATGTTTTAGCCATCCAACACGTGATATTGCAGCAATATTGTAACATTCCAGTTATATTGCACACACTGAAAAAAAAATTCTGATTAAAAACGGACGAATCAGAAAAATCTTGTAGGCGTGATCAAATAATCTGGGTATTATGATAGGAATTCTACAATATTGTACAGATCATTCTAACAGTAGGTATTGTAGAACAGTCTAGAAATATTGCAACATTGCAATGTTCCAGCATATTGCAGCAATTTTGAAACATACATCCCTATAAACGCGTAATATTATTTGATATTAAATAATATTCTTGGTATATCCTTAGAATATTAAATGTACATTTAATACTCTAAAGGTGTACCAAGAATATTATTTAATATCACGCGCTTATAGGGATGTTCCAGTAATATTGCTGTATTGTTCTGTACTATACAAAAAAAGCTTCAGCTTGAAATAAAATCCAAAGCCGTTGGCCATCTCATTGACATTAATATTATATTTTTTTCACAGAATTTTATTAAATAATTATATATTGTAATTTAATTTTCTCGGGATTTTATTCCTCTTCGGGGCGAAACGCGTGGGAAACGGGCATTTTGCAAATCATGGTGCGCGATTTTGCAAGCGGAGAAGGGAAACTGGATCACGTCCTCGTCCTCGCGGAGAAAAATCGCGAAACGGGAGAACCTCGGCCGGCGAGTGATAAAGGCATGTTTCTCTTAAACACGACCGCGATCGATATCACGTGTAATCTACGCGTGACTCGCGACCGTCGTGGTGACTCGCGACCGTCGGCCCCCCCTCGATTTCTCTTGATATTCACGCCGTCGACACGTTCGATGCGCCGCGACGGACTCGGACTGCGATCCGCAAGAACTGAAGGATCGCAGGAATTCAACGATAAAATAAATCGATTCGCTTTCTTGTCACTCCGTTCCGAGATTTGCATATGCCGCTGATGCTGCGCGCGTATCTTCCGACGCAATCAGTCGCGTTTTATCAGATAGACGTAGCTGGACACGCCACGCATGCATATATTTGAAGCACGTTTAGATTGAAGCGTCATTAAAACAAAAAGTGAAAGGTGATTTCAGCTTTTTATTCCTACTGGAAAATGAATGGAAACATTTCGTGGCATTTAACCGAGAGGAGCGTCTATAAATGGTCTTTGCAGCGCAATGTGTATAACATAGTAATGTAATGAAGATAATTTTCTGTTCTCTGCGATACGATAAAATAAATGACGAATGCTGAAAAATGAGACACGCAACAGGTAAATAAAATTGTGACGCATCGATATTACTTAGATTCGCATGTATTCACAATATAGATACAATTAGTACTTAATTTAGACTCTTAACTTACGTATTCAGCTCTAAAATATTAATATTATTATTAACAGATAATTCGTTCGTTACGAGATTCGATCGGTAGGCAGCGCGATTTATACATAGTTTCTTTTGTACAGGCACGTGCGATCACCTCGGGGGGGAAATATACGGCCGGCGTTTATCCGCGTCTCCATCCTACTCTGTAGAAAATCACTCGATACACAGCGAAGCGGTGCTACATAACATTCTGTAAAATGTACGAAAAGTGCGGCCGCGTAACGGCCCGCGTTTCGTCGCCGACACGAGTACGAGGGATGCTCCGTCCGGCGTGGCGGAGAACGGAGCCGGTGATCCGAGAGACAGATCGACGCGTCCGAAAATCGGAGAACGCGGCGGCGATACTTCCGCGATTTTTGCGGCTCGCCGAGAAACCGGCTCGTTACGTCGCCTTTCGCCTAGCATTTCGAGCGTGCCTGGCATAGCCGCCCCACCGCTGCGGCACGCCGCTACCTGTTGGCTAACTAAAACAACGACACGACGTCGCATCCATCCCGCAAACAGCGGCCTGTCGTGTCTCTCTCTCTCTCTCTTTCTCTCGCGGACGATCGCATCCGGGATTATCATTTACACGAGCCTCGCGCGTGACAGCTCGGTAACACGCTCGGATCGGCCCGTCGCCGAAAACGACGACCGGCGACCTTTCGTCAACACCGCGAGTTGCGACGTTCGTAGAGAAATCAAAGTAAAAGAATCAATCTCCCGTTGATATCTCGCGATTTACATATGTCTTACGTTTGATAACTTCACGCGCGATTTTGACCTGCGTGTGTCGGCGATCGTGTCTTCCCGGATAGAACAAAAAGTCATATTAATGTCAAAGTGACCTCAAACGATGTCAAAATGAAAAAAAAATTCAATTATAATTGAAAGGTGAATTTTGTAATGATATTCTCGTCATTTTAACACGTCACTTTAACATTAATATGTTAAAGTGACTTCCTGTTCTACTTGGGTTTATTAATTTGTATAAACACGTTAATAATGCAACCATGTGTAAAAGTATATCTATTGCCAATTTATCAGGCACTGCCGGAAATTAAATTGAATTCGTAGTATTCGCATCGCCATGTATCCGTTTTCGGAGATTTCCCTCTCTCTCTCTCTCTCTTTCCCTGAGTTTCCTTCACCGCCGTTGAATGTATCGACTCGAATGTCGCGAGCCTGTTATCCGGCTCGTTAATTATCACAAAACGCGAAACGTTGCGTCGAATAAGCCGCTTCTCTTAAGAGTAATTGCAATTGTTTTTCTTGTCCTAGATGTAATGCCATTACATATAGGAAATACATATGAAATATTTCCGTTATAAAAAATGCAAATGCAAGTGCCCTTTTTTTTAAAAAGATAGACGAGGTAAAGCCTTTATTAAAAATATGCCGCAAAAGTGTGCGTCAATTTGGGGTGTATAAATCTTTATACAATAAAGTGAACTATTACTGTATATAAATATCCTTATATTGAGAATGAGCAACGGATGATGTAAACGTCAAGTTATGCACGCTTTGCGGTCATTTTATCGAGCTAGCGAGGGAATAATTACGATAAATTATTTACTATTACCGTCTCCATTTCGTAACGTCGAAATAAGCGAATAATTACGAATCTCCTCATAGCATCGTACAACACAGTGTTCGTGCATAGGAGATATTTTCGCTAAAAATATCGAAAAGACGTATTATCGCTTCGTAATCATACGTAATCATACAAGTTATTTGCTCCCGAAATAAATATAATTTTTACAAATGCATCCCGTAATGTCGGAATAATTTCGTGTCGCAGCATCGTACGTACATCTATGATTCTCGAGATGAAATATATTTACAGCCGCTTACATAAATAAATGCAGAGTCCACCGCCTGATTTCATAGAGGCGGCAATAAAAATGCTTACAGTGCGATGAAGGGTGTGCCGAACTGCGTCGAGGAGCAGTTTCAATAAATTAACCAATTCACCACCAGCACTTACCTTATGCATATTTACAAATGCGTTCGCTGGCGATGAATTCCTTCTCGCGTCATCTCGAAATATCGTCTATGGAATAAACTCTCGCGCTCATCTTACCGAGCATCAGCGCAAGTATCGTTCCGTTATACAAATCCGTTAACTTATATGTATATTTGTACAAGTACAAAACACCTACAAACCGAATATTTAACTACGTAAGGAAGACTGTTACTCAGTTCGAAATCGCCAAAATTTGATCTAGGCCAGAGGACCACTGGTGGAATTCGCTCTTCTTCAGCCTCGGCTCTCTCGGATATTGACTTATTGTATGATGCTCTCACTATTGTTCCAATACGTGGTGCGTGTAAAATCATCACAGCAACGAGTTTAGGACGGAAATAGGATGTGTTCCGGTAGGTTAAGCCGAACTTAAAAGCTCTCTGCAACAACAATGGTGAGATGACACATGTGTATGTGTATGTATTTAAGAAGCTTAGGAAGTTACCAATAAAGACCAGCACGTAGGCAGGAAGTATGCAAAGTCAATTACAGCACTTAATACTTTCAGAAAGGAATTAAAATAATTATTAGAATTAAAATAGTTATTTTAATTCCTGATTTTATCATTATCTTATTTAAAATGACTATAAACCGTTATTTTTCGCGAACGTGCGAAAAATTATTATTCGTGTATGACTAATGAAATTAAAATTGGATGTTCCTACACGGGCGTTATGTACTTTCCGGTAAGCGAGCAAATTGTTCGTAAAGCAAGCAAAACTCGAAATTAAATTGATTGCGATCGTTATCCACCTTCCGGAAACGTTGAGCGAATGTTACATATTTCAAGCGTGCACGTAATAGACAGGTAAAAAATCGGGCGTTCCATTCGAGCGTGTCTCGTTCGCGCATTCCTTTTGCGATTAATATGGTAATACTTACGTCGAAAGTTCTCTCCCTAGTAAGCCAGTTCCGACTAATCCAGTACGCGATCGACTCCTATTCAGTTGCGCTCTCCTTTCCGCTGTAAAATTAAAACAGAATTGAACTCGTTACAATAGGCTTGATACTGTTTGAGAGAGATTTGCACCGTGCTAGTGGAACGTAATTTGAAAGAAGTTATGCGCTTTATAAGTTAGATGTTTGTTTTCTCGATAATTACTGCACGAAACAGGAACATTATTTTATACATTATTCATATACTCGGCACTCTAAGAATATATTCTTGAAATGGCACAATTTACAACACTGAACATTGAATCAAGGAAAACAAGATTAGGACAAACAAGTAACTCGTTACTGCATTTAATTACAATAATATATGTGGTTTTTATACAAAATAGTTGTTGATACATGTTTCATCGAAAACTCAATTGCTTTGTGTCACACTCAAAATTTGAAGCCAAAACGAAAATACAATCATAAATAATCATAATAATTTAAATTTTTACAAAGCAACGTATTAAAGAAAACAAAAAAAATTTTAATATCATATTACAAACATCAGTATCAGAAAAAATTGTAATTACATATTCACCTATAATCTCATTGAACTTTATGAATCTAGGTAGCCTAGATACATAAGTGATGGGAACAATTTATAATGTTCCGATCACTTATGTATTAGAAGAGCATCTTGACTTTATCTCTATTGCGTTCTCGTAATTTCTGCAGTAATCAATAAAATATATTTGCGTGCGTCAAATACGTACATAAAACTCAAGACTAAATATTTTTTACTAAACTAAATATTTCCATTACCTATAAATATTCTCGTTTGCTTAAATAATTTGTTATATTAAATAAAATATTAAATAAAACGCAATGTAAAAGTATTTATGTTGTATGAAATATTGCAAACTCTCAGATCCTTCATAAATATCACCATTATCAGTCTTGAATAATTCGTACGGCACGTAAAATGTAATTACAAATCCATAAATAAGCGGAAATTTATGCACTGTATATAACGCATCAAAACTATACTTGAATCTTCTAGTCTATGAATCTTGAATCTTGCTAGTCTCAAAATAAATAAAAAAGCATAAAAGATAATTAACATGATTAATGAAAATAATTCTTACATTATATTATAAATATATAATTAAGCGAAATTATATCACAAAAACATTATTGCAATATGCTTTTAAGATCAGAAGGTCGCATTTTTTAATGGAAAAATTAGACGATTTCTAAAGTGTACGATTTGATGTTGTTTAGAATAAGTTTCTTCGCAATAATGAAGTTAAAGGATTTTTTTCGTCAGTTTTCCCATTTTCGCGTCTTGTGTAAATATTAATTAAAGCAGGATATAATTTTATTAAACAGTTTTTATCGGCGTTTGCCAAAACTTCCATTTTTTTTTCTGCGGTTTATCTTTTGGTTTCCTAAATTCATGATAAACGTTTACACTTGAATTACTTGTTTCCGAAACGGATTGCTCGTATGTCTTTGCAAGTTGTCCAGAAGTTTCCCCGACAGAGACATTTAAACCTTTTGCAACAGGTCGAATAGAATTTGATTTTATTAAATGCAACGGGCTATTTTCCGATAATAACATAATTCCACTTATCTCTGTCATTAACGGCGATTGCGCTTTAGTTATCTGTTCGCTATTCGAAAACTGAGTAAACGTGCTTGAGTTTAAAAATCCTGAATTTCTCAAATCCTGTACATTTTGATTCTCGTCATATCGCGTCAGATTTTCGAAATTTTTCGATCTTAAAAGTGTCGTCGGAGCGAACTCCGGTTTAAGTATCTTAGTATGAAGATCGTCGGTTGATTTTGACATTTTTTCATTTACAGAATTCGCGTCTGGCGTATTTACGATCGGTGGCATAGTGGTACTCATACTAGGTGGACTTTGCAAGTAAGCGTGCAACCTATGGCGCTTCGCGAGTGTATTACTTGCGCGTTTAAGTTTGCGTTTCGATATGGTACGGCGCACAATGCTATTTCTCTTACGTATCTTGCTGACTACAACGCGCTTTTGTTTAACTGGACTAAGCATACACACTCGATTAATAGAGATGTTTCCATGGACCAGCGGACTCAAGTTTGATTCAGCCTTAACGCATCTAGACTCTAAGTTTGTGAATGTTTTTAGTAAAATGTCTCTTTTCGGCGTCTCATCGAATACCGGCATTGCCGTGAAATACGCATGATTACAACGACTACACAGTTTCTTTTTTTGAAAGAATGTGACTCTGGACCAATGCTTCGTTTGCCTAGGTGTCTTTTTGACTTCGTCTATCAGTATTCGCTTGTACATGTCTTGATTTTCTTCTGGCGTAAAGAAGTTCGATGAATCATCCGATGTGTATATTTCAGCCATAATCCTGCTCGGAACCGTATCGCGTCGCACAATTTCAGTTGGAGTTAAATTTTCATATCCGTGCATTAGATTAGATTTGTTTAAAGCGTTACTAAATGTACATGCTTGAGCTGCTTGGTCCTTCTTCATCATTTGTCTCCCGATGTATGTCCTATACAACTTACCACCAGCCACGCGGGTTTGACGCTTGCGTCGTTGGTCCGGTCGACTGAAGGCTGATCCAGTCTGCAATGCTTCCATCAGACTATCCATGACACCTTCCTGCGTCTCATGCGCATTCATATCGACTAACGCGCGTTTACGCGCGGCACGCGCCGCCTTTTCTGCTTCCGCTTTTTCGCGCGCTTCTCTCGCCCGTCTCTGTTTCTCCTCGCCCTCCTTCAGTTTTATTATCTCCTTCTGCGATTGCTGGTGAGAATATAAAATCGCATTAGATAGCGATTGGATCGTTTATTGCGTAATATAGTCCGAATCAGCGCGTATTTACCAAGAAATCATCCTTGAATGTCTTGATGTCGCCGAAGAATTCCTCTATGGTGTATTTTTGCTTATCGAAAGAGAAGAATTCGGAGATGTCCGTGTACAAACTATCCATATTTTTAAACATATTCTGCAAAACTTCGTAAGATTCCCTGGCTTTCTTAGCGAATGGCTGTAAAGTGGTTTCGTCAAGGAAATAACTTTGGTCAATATGAAATTTTGACAATATTATCAAACAATGACAATGTTATTAACAAAGAATTCGTAAAGGATACTTTCATGACATCTATAAATAAGTCCGCATCGCACTGCGGAACTTTGGCATTCGTGAGATCCTGTTCAAGATTACGTATATTGGTTTCCATTTGTCGTAACGTTCTCTGAACATTCTCTAAAGACACTCGACTGGCGCGATCTACGTGTGCTAATTCCTCAACGAAGCTGAGACATTCCGGAAACTTTCTCTCTATCGTATCCACCAAATAATGCATAAGAGTTTGTTTGTTATCGATATCCTTAGTACTGGTCAGCTAGAAAAAAAATATTTATATATGAAACAGTGTTAAGATAATAAACGATTCTCACTACGTATAGCTGTAGAACAAACCTTTGTAAGAAAACTAATCTCGAACCCGAACGCTTGGCCATTTCTCGAACCAGAATTCATATAATTTCCAAGTAATAATATTAATTCGAGAATCCGTGCAAACTTTTTGCTATTCTTCACTTCTTCGCAGGCTGCTGTAGCCGCTACTATATCAGGTTTTATATCTTGTACCAACTCCTCATATCGCAGCATAAAACTTAATGATCTCAATCTGGGCAGTAACCTTTTTATTGTAGATATCTGTGACATCGATGTTTGTAAATTTCATATTCGGAATGAAATAAAAATATAGAAATAAATTGTATAGAAAAAAATCAAGTAAGATTACCGTAACACAAAATTGTTCCGCTTCAGTCAAGTCATCGTATTGATCTTTGTACATTTGTAATTTTGATAATTGGTCTGGCGGTGGTAAATACTGAATTAATCCTTGTAATACATTGTCAGAAATAACTGGCCCTTCGCATCTAAATAAACATTTTTTTACTTCGACATAAGGCATGTGTTTTAGCGTCCCACCAAGAAGTATCAATATATTTTGAGCCGCCTTACTGTCCAAGACTTTGAGATCCTTCACTTTTTTCGTTGAAGCTGACCTACGTACAAAAAATTAATAATTAATATCCTATGTGTGTACATGATATAAAAGTAGTAATTATTAAAATGAAATTTACTTATCAACTACATCATCCATTCTTTTCCCGCTTGGTTTCGATGCAAACTTTTGCGCAAGACCATTCAATATTTCCGGGGTAGCTAATCTATCTTCTTGTACTTTTGTCCAGAATGATTTTTCTGTCAATTTGTGAGGCAAAATCTGAAATATCAAAGTTTTTACGTAGTAGAAAATATGTATATGCTAAAAAGTAAGTTAATATGCAAATAAATATTATATTTTCTGTTGATAACAATTTGACCAAATATAAATAGAGCACACATACCGCTTTCCAATTCGCTCTCTTCAGTGGACCGTCTACTTCCCACTTCTTTTTCGGTTTTAATCCATGAGGCAAAACTTGTGTCGCTGGGGGTGGTGGAGATAATGCCCCCATCGGTGGCGGTGGAGGGCCCATTCCCGGCATAGGTGGTGGTGGAGGTCCTCCTCCCATACCAGGCATAGGTGGAGGTGGAGGTCCTCTCATACCGGGCATAGGCGGCGGAGGAGGACACATTCCAGGCATCGGTGGTGGAGGTGGACCACCACCGCCAGGAAGAGGGGGTGGCGGCGGAGGTGGTCCGCCACCCATTCCGGGTATAGGTGGTGGAGGCGGACATACACCGGACATAGTCCTCTATAATAAAACGACATTTTTCAGATTATTCAATTTATCAGTGTGTCATATATACATCTCTTTAAAGGAAAAGATTCACTTGATGTAGCTATATATACATATACATATATATACTTACGGCACCAGGTTTTCCCGTTTCTTGCTCCAGTTCTTTGATCTTATTTTCCGCATGTTGAAGCTTCGCTTCGGCCTCTTGTCTACTAGCTATAGCTTCCTCTAATTTTTGCATCACCTCCACCAAACGGCGTTCTTCCTCAGCCCGTGACTTTTCGACTAGGGTATCGATCAACGGTTGTACGTCAATCTGGAAGCGCTTTGTCGCGCTGAAATCCGGATCACAGCCTGAACGATGCAATACAATTTGCGATATACACTCCTCGATCAATTTATAATACGCCGGTCTAAAAAAAAATAATAGGAAAAAACAAAAAATAAGTAAATAAGGAGTTGGTCATTAGAGAAACAAATTTATATGTTGATTATTCGTGATAAAAGTAAATGTGATTATATACATGTATACTTACCGTACCAGAGCATCATCTCGAATAAATAAAAGATGTTGAAGTATAGATAGAAAGTATGGCTCGGCGGAAGTATCCATTACCATGTTTTTAACTACTTCGAAGCAATCATTAACGTCGTCTAATTCTAAACGTACGTTGTCAAATCTTTGTACAAATTCCTCATAATCCTCTTCTTTGTGATCATTGAAAATCTTTAAATGCGTTGCCAAATCTTCCGACTCGTCTTTCTCTAACTTTTCGAGAATATCGGCTAGACCTACTCGCATTACCTCGTTCCTCAGATGTAAGCGAAAATCAAGATCTTCCGCTGATGATATTATCGAATTTATGAGTTGAAGACATACTACCTATAGCATAAAAACAATATGAAAATAAAAGATACACAGTGCGCCAAATAAGTAATGAGACTGATTTTTTTTCCTGCAACACTTTCAAGAAACGCGCCAAATGTGGTTACCATTTCACTTGCTAGATT
>VBVQ01001688.1:11557-31676 GCA_011636635.1 Tetramorium simillimum
TGGTAACCACATTTGGCGCGTTTCTTGAAAGTGTTGCAGGAAAAAAAATCAGTCTCATTACTTATTTGGCACACTGTGTATTTTTATATCCAATGGTTTAAATTTTTCGTTATAAAGAGTCATGTAATGACGCGTCAAGAATTGGTCTTTATTAGATATTGCGATAACTTTTTATTAAATTATTAAATAAACTTAGTTTCTCACTTGATTTACGACAAGTTATACAACTATTGTTTAACGATATAATAAAATTATTATTGCATTTCAACTGTATATAGAAAAAAATAGTATTTTAGAATAAGACAATGTTATAATTTTCAGTTGAATCTATCCGTTTTACAGAAACGTATTTATATAATAATTTTGAAATTGCACTTGAGTTTCTAATAAAGAATAGATAATGAAATAAGCAAAACATACCCTTAAGTTTTCATTCCTCTTGTTCATCAAACCCTGTACGATTGGCAGAAATCTCTCGCGACTGTTGAACTCGCCATTCATAGTAACCGCGTCCAAAACCTTTTTGTGACTATCGCTGGATATGAGGCACACCGCACCGAGTAGCTTCACAGCTTCGGACATTACGGACGGTTTGTCCGGCTCCAATGATCTGGCCACGATAGTAAGAGCTTCGTGATGGGCCAGCATTTCCTTTATACCAACGGTATTGTTCATGATAGCTTTTAAACAGCGAATACATTCGTACTGTATCCGCTCGTAACGGTTGTCACTAAGAAAAAACAAATTTTTCATTAATAAAGAGTAACACAGAGCTCGTAATAAATTCTGTCATAAGCAAATGTAGGTTTCGCAGTGAATTCTGCCATAAGCATCATGCAAAACCGAAGTAATAATTAAGAAAATTAAGAACGTCTTACTAACTGAGCAGCGCAAATAAAATAATTAATAAATCTCAAATAAAACTCTTTCGTAGTATATGGAAATCTTATAAAATTAAACTATTATATGTATTGTTACTAACAAAATTTTGTTCATATATGTATAATGTAAGCGGTTAAAAAATGTTCAACATAATATAAATATCGCAAAATGACATTCAAGCAAATAGTACTTTTACATAGATTACCTATCGTAATATATGAAGGCACTGGAATAGAACAATACCAATGTTAGAACAAATTATGCATTCGGACGCTGACCTAAACGTTACGGAACGTTTTACTCAAGCACGTAGGATTCACTTACTTTCGGTAACACTCATTGAGAGTAGCCAGAACTTGCTTGAGACCCTTGGTGCCGAACTCCTGTACCCAGCTGAGCGGATTATTAGTGAGCGCGATCCTGAGGGACTCGACGCAGTTGTAGATCTTGTTGACGCTCAAATCGGGCTGCGCCAGGTACTGTATATAGTCCGCCGGTTTATCGAATTTTGATCGGTTCTCCTGAATGCTACCCTTATAGTGCAACACCAGCATCTCCTTCTTCTTCGATTCTGATTGCTGGCGCAATGGCTCCTTCTTCTCCTCTGTTAAATTCATATTGGCCTAAACAGAAGGACGATAACGATAAATCTTCCATTCTTTCAGGATATATACCTATATATAACGCCTCATATAACACGCGCTGAACACGCTACTTATGCATTCCATCAACGTAAAATGCATATAATGAAGAAATAAAGAATCGACTGTAGTCAACGCTACGTAGCAAACAAATCTGTCTATAAATTATCGGAATATGTAAAACATGTGTGCGGCGTGTACGCACCAGCATTTCCTCGAATCTATCGTTCACCGTCTCCTCGTCCATCCTCTCGATGATGCAACGCTGTTGCTCGATCTCGTTGATATCGTCGCCGGAGTTCGGCCTGGGCATGGTGTTGCTGCCCGAGAAGCCGCGCTGCCCGCCCCCGCGGGCCGACTTCTTCGGCCGGCTGAACCATGTGTCCAACTGCAACAATCATGTTAACACACGTTTCAGCCTGTTATTCATGAGAAATTAATTAACTTAATAACATCGTGTATCAATTAGCCACGCTACTTTTAATTCAGCAAAAGGAAAAGCCGCGCCTTCGCGGAAGAATATATATATATATACACATCGCTTTCACTATCATTGTACTGATTTTCTAGAGCGCTACGTGTGCATATTCGGATTTCTTCGCACAATAACAAATACACGCGTCTGGATAATAAGATGAAAACTTCGATATAAAAGAAGGTTTATAGAACATGGTAGAAACTTCGGAGCCCGCTCATTGAAGATCTAACAATTTTTTAACTGTGGGAATAAATATCGTATGCGGAATACACAGGAGCGTGTCCCGAGACTGGCGGAGCTCTGTAGGTCTCAGACTCGACGAAACCGGAGACTTTATGAATCGCAGAGGCAACATTGATCGAGACGAATCGAGACGCAAATTCGATCGCTCCGATAAAACTGCATTCCGATACCCGAGTCCGACTGTAAATATTTTCCTTGGCCGCAGCAAAGGAACGAGTTTGCGTTTTACGATGATATAACCGTCCAAGCGGCAACTCATGCACGGCGACGTGCTCGGGAGCACGTCGGATTTTTTTTTCGCGACGACGCGAAATCGGAGCTGGAAGCAATTATTCCGTCCGCTCACCGCGAGATAACTGGACACGCGTTTTACGCGATACGCAAACGCATTTGATACGCGCGACGGCGCGGCATCGCCGGAAGAAGCGCGGCGACCGAAAGGCCTGCCACGTCGTCTCCTCTTCGCCGGTTAAAACTCCGCACAAACTCCGAAGGCTGTACGCCCGTCCCGAAATCCGAGCCCGGAGACCGGAGGCTACGAATCGTAATGAGCGGACAGGACGTGACACGGAAAGTGGCACGCACGTGCGAAATTAATTACTGTCATTATAGATTCTTCGGCGGTCCGAATTGAGTAATACCGACGACCGCGCATACGTAAACTATCATTAGACGTGATTACGGTAAACGCCAACATTTCTCACGTTGCGAGAAAGGAAAAGCTTTTACTATTAGAGTACTTAATAATAAGTCGCGCGTCAACGTGGGATTCTTTTCGGCGGTACAGTGTCGCAAAAAGTCCGTAGAATTTTATCAAGCCCTGTAATAATAAAACGCGACTACAATACTAATGATAACGTCGATCCCGCGGATGGAAAAGCTGTAATTTTCATTTGTACAATGGAAAATATCACGTGATATCGAGGATGACCGAGCGCCTTCACATAATTAATTGCTGACTAACAGTCATTGTGACTATTACGCAAAAACTTAAGACGCCAAGCGGATAATGATAATGACGACATTAATATGTCAAGAGATTCTTCTTATTAATTTTAATCATTTTTTTCCCCTTTTTCTTTAAAGCGGCTGTTAAACGTATTTAACATTCAATATTTTCTGGGGTTTATCGACGAACGAAGGTAGATCGCTTTTAAGTTGATGCGGGACGTATGCACAAGCTGTAAAAACTGCCAATATTTTACGATTTAACGTCAGTGCAAGAGCTTACCCAGTCCGTGATCATTGCGACGTGCTCGCGATGACACTTCGAGGACGATTAAATCTTCGACGAGTGACTCACATCGGACACGCGCGGAAGGTCGCGAGTCCAAGTCGATCCGACGGTGACGGACGCACCTTTATTTTTAGTCGAACCCACGTAAGGCACGCGACACTTAATCACGAGTTTCCCCGCAACTATTTTTTTACGACGTCTCGAGGACGAGGAGATGGAAAAAGACACGGCTCTCCTCCGGCCCAGGGAGAGCTACCGTCGGCGGGGAGCCCTCGCGCATCCCCGGCAGCCCGGCCTCGAAACGCTATTTCCCACTCGGCGGAAACACCGGCCGACGTTTCCGCACAGGCGACTACGACCGCGCAGCACTGTATCCGTGCATATTCGTATTCACAAAGCAGAATAATTCAGCCGCTCCGCGGCGAAACAGCTCGAACGTGCGCTTCAAGCGACGTGAAAACGGGAAAATGTGCGTACAGCACGCGACCGATACGTCACTCAGCGGGATAAATTAACGTGGGCCGCTCGATAAATGATTGTCGTGATAGACGGGACTATCTCTCTAACGTTAGATTAGTGAACTTTGGAGAGGAGGGTCCCGGAGAGTTCGTAGAATACCTTTTCAAGAATATCTTTTCTCGTTCTATCGAGGAAAACAAATTAGAAAAAGAGCACGTTAATAATGTATAAAAATATAATACATGTTTTCCAAATACATATACACTAAAAAAAGATTCTGTTTAAAAACGGATAAATCAGAAAATCTTGTAGGCGTGATCAAATATTCTGGTTCATAATAAAACTCAATACTTTATAAGTTATATTTGGTCACGCCTACAAGATTTTCTGATTCGTCCGTTTTTAACCAGAATTCTTGTTCAGTGTAATAATCGCTAACAACGCGAATTTATCATTAAAGATATATTGCGGATAAACAAGATACCGGCGGAGAAAAATTCCAACCGCGACTTCTGCAGAACTCGCGTCTGCGATCAATTTCAAACGCTCGATATCGCGTTCGACCAACAACAATAGCCGCCGTTTCCTTATCCGAGGAATTCTCACGATAATGCATTTCCCACGTAACGCATCGTTTACTAACGCGCACACACTCGCAGAATTATCGAAGAATTCGAGTAACGAAGCTGGGAAGGAGAAGGAGACTTCCTCCAGCGGGGAGAACCGCACTTAGAGAGGAACGGCAACAAACTGACTGGCGATTATCGCCGGTCCATGACGCTCGAATGTACCCATCCCCTCCCCCGTCGCTCCGATCTCGAACCATGAGTTAGCGCTATGAGTTAGCGCTCCGGGATCATTTATTAAATTATTACCTGATGTTCAGCAGCGCGAATGGCGCGACTCACGAAAAGTGATAAAGCTAAACTGACCACGTAGTATTTCCTCGTAACTAAAGACTATGCGTGGAATGTGGTACACGCAACCGTCTCACTTTCTTCATTAATTAGCGTAATTAATATGTTGGTGCCGTGTAATTAAAGTTTCAATCTAATCTTTCTCGAAACAAGTCTCTCGCAAGGATACTTTATTTATTTTGTTACAAACATTCATTTCACTTATCAATTAATATCAATTATTATCCTCCGCGGTCTCTAATTAGGCGTGCAAATAAAATCTTATTTTTCACTTAGCTTAAAGTAAACAATCAAGCAACTTTTTGTACCGTCTTCGTACAATCATCGTTGTGTAAAAAAGGAATTATCCTTGATACAAGTGACACATTCACGATTAAATCCAACGTGACGAAACGATTCGTGACATGAAATTACTGCAATTGTAGAAAGTTCGCTCGCTAATCCAGACGACAAACTTCTTTGATCCTTCGCAAAAGATTACCGTCACAGCTCGTGCCTTTACGCTCGTGACGAATTCCACATTGTACATTTCCGCACTACCCAAAGAATGTCTCAAGTTTCACACAAATTTTCCTTCGTCTACCGATTCCTGCGCCGAGCTGCGGTCAATTTTTCTCACGAAATATTTGACTTGAACTCAATTTTTTTTCATAATTGTTCAACATTTAGCAATAAAGTCCTTGTAAAGAATAGACAAAAATTAAAAATAAAGTTTACACTAATATTAACTAAAGACTAACTTTCCATTTGCTAAAACTTAATTTAAGGTAGACATTATTAACTTTGCAATTTGCTGTTACTCGAAAATAATTCGCTATACATACTTTAATTAATTAAAAAAAAAAAGATCCAATATTAAATTGGATAAAAAGACTGTAGATAAAAAAAGATTAAAAAAAAAGATAAAAAAGAACCCACAAATCTTCGGCGCGCTCAATCGCGATTATGTGGCCACGGGGGATAAAGGATCCAAAGAGAAGAAGAAAAAGAAGAAGAAGAAGAGAATAAAGGAAGAATCCAAGCAATTTGTCGTGTGCCGAATTTCGGCGAGTCGCTATCGCGATTTCATAATAGCTGATCGATGACTCGTTATCCCGGCGTTATTCCGCCTCGCTCGCGCGTGAAGGTGCGCCCACGGGCGCGCGGCGCGTATACAGCCTCGGTACAGTTAGGCCGTAACGTAAGATTAACATAACGGCACCGTCGTGGAATTAAAGAAACCAAAAGGAGAGGAGATCGCGCGCCGGGCGTCCCGGCGCGTACGCACTTTACGGTACGCCCGTATCGCGGAACCGTGTCTCCTCCACACGCTGACCAGCTTATCAGCGGGAACAGGCTCACCGAGTCCGAGAGATTCGTAAAGAGATTCGTGTGCCAGTTTCGAGAGCCTCTTTTCCGCGCGCGGTGCCTGAATCAATGTCGGCCAACGGCGGCGAGCCGCGTGTAAATTGCGCGTGCCGAAGGGGATTAGGATTAGCGTCGTAATATCTCGTCTATCCACTCGTGTGCAATCCCTGTCATTAATCCAGAGTAAACCGGCAAATCGGGCGATTTGAAAGACGAAATAAATGATCTTTATTTACACAATTTTTTTTACATGTGGATATTAATTTTATGTTCAAGCATTTGACTTTAATCGTTTAAATATAGTTACTTTTGGCCTCAATCATAATTTTATAATATTTTAACTATAAATTACATTAATTTAACTATACACATCATCGTGTTGACCATAATTATCGTTAGAAAGATTATAAAATTGTGATTGAGGCCAAAAGTAACTATATTTTTCTCTCAGTGCATTCAGTAAATTTCCTGCATAGTTTTCACATTATCATTTTTTTTTGTCTTCAATGTAGAACCTGTAGCTTCGAAATTCCGTACCCATGTCTTGATAGGACGAACAGATGGCACAGGTGATAATGTAAAAACTACCTAGGAGATTTACTGAGTACATTCAGCGAAATGATGGTCATCTTAAAGATGTTGTGTTCCGGAGGCGAGCCTTGGAAATGTGAATGATTTTAAATCAAATGCTTTAACGTGAAATTAACAACGATGCATAGAAAAATTGTATAAATAAAAACGTATCGTTTTCATGACATTTTTAACTGGTTTACGCTGTACACGATGCGTCTAAACGATATCGCTGTATTGTCCTATTAAATCAAGGATCTAATTTTTACGGATAATTTAAGCTTCTAATTACGCCACTCAATTTTATATTCTCTCTATTTTACATTGTTACAACTGATATAACTCGTCAACAGACACCAGAGTCTCGATTTCTACAGTTCGTTTTCTCCTCAATTCAAATTTTCACGACAGGATGATGAGGTCGCCGCATCGAACAGCGACAGTTCTATCGACGGAAGAGAGATCACCTCATTGGACATAACTTGCAAGAAACTTTCTCCTTCATTTTCTCGCTCCTGACGTTATAATTCCAGACGGTAGGCTATTCTTGCGTAGCTGACGTCATGCTTCTAATAAGACGATATTCCCGACCCTTGATATGACTGTTTTCAGCTTTCTTGTTTTGATAGCCAAATTCCGCACTCAAAGGAAATGAACTCACAGCCGGTGTCTTGTCAAAATATTTTCGCCGGCGAGACAGGATAGTTTGCCCCGCGACCTTGCAACTTCATTTACGCCAAAATTACTCCAAGACGGTCCCAACGATGAACCGAAAAGAGAGCAATGTGAAACCCGAGGAGATTATTATCGTCTGATTATATTATCTTCTTCTCTTCTCTATGCATTGGACCTCTGCTTTCAAGTTATTCAATAGCGTCTGCCCACACTTGCCGCCTCCTTTCACACACGGCGATCATGTAGTTGACCCCGACCAAAAGGATAGATCCGCCGCCGTGAATCATGCGGATCCTTGCGTATCGCGGAATGTGCCCGACCGACTACGTCACGGCCCCGAATAGGCAAGGTCCGATAAGTTCGATAAAAAAAAAAAAGGCACGTCGTATGACGTGCTGTTCAAACATTTTGACGAACAACGTGGCTAATGTGCGATTTATGCTTTTAAGGTCATGACGATTTTGACGATATTTCGTTTTGCTAATAGCAATATAAATAATTAACGCCGGTGAGACACTTTAACGCTGACATTAGCAAAGATGCAGCATCAAATAAATAACATTTTGTTCTTTGTACAACATTATAATATAACAATTTTGCAATGTTTTATAATTGTAATAATTTCAATGGTATATACAAGTCAATTGCTATATTAAAATTAGATCAAACTACATACGTATATCTTGTAAAAGTTGTAAGAATAACAAATTATTGGCTTTCAAGTATAGATTTAACGCTTCGTGTTTATTATGATTTCGTACAATTTAGAGAAATTCTATTTATCTGTATTTATTTATCAGCTGCTTAATGTACGTTGACGTAAGTACTTTAAGGATGTACGTTCGGTAGTTCGTATCGACATTGATATACGGCTTCTGCCTCTCGATGCGTCGATCGCGATACATGTTTTCTCGATTTCCCCCGCGGACCGCAATCACGCTCGATTTAAACTTGACACAAATTCGACAAGAGAGACGTCCTCAGACGCTGTCGCGCACATGTGCGCACGCACATTCTCCACAGATGGACGTTAATCTCTCGGTAAAAAAAAAAAGCCACGCTACCTTTTTCATCCTGCGAGCCTTGAGCATTAAGGACCGTCTGTCTCCTACAGTATCCCGCTTGTTTACACGACGAGCAACGAATGCTCCGGACAGCGAATGATCCGATCAACAAGATCGGCTAACCATGTTACTCTCACATAATTAGAGATCCGGCTTCGCGTTACGCTGTTTACATCACGTTACATAGGGGCGCGTTATATATTTTGTACACGGAACAAATACGCATTACAACGTAATTGCCGTGAGAAAAGGACAAGTGCCGTCGTAAGTGACAACATGTATCGTGTATACACTGTAAACTCCTGTGGGTTGCCACTGCTCCTACTCAATATTCGATTAATTTAATTAAAACAATGAGATTATTAATCATATAGATTAACTAATTAATTATATAGATTATTAATTATATAGATATATTATATAGATTAACAATGAGAAAATTAGCGACATATTGAATAAGTTTAATCAATATGTTGTTAATTTATCTGATTTAACTTCCATGGTAGTCAGAATTTTACCTTACTTTTAGTAAAAATTAACGAAATATTGAGTGTGGAGCAGTGGCGACCTATAAAATAGTTAAAAATGACTCAAATTGAGTATAATTTGAGTAAAAAAAAAAACTATGAGTTTAACAGTGTAGAGCTTCGAATTGCTGTGAAGCGACAGCGAATCTTGACAAAATTAAGGAATTAAGAAGCGAAAAAAAAAGAGAACTTCGCGTGAGCTCCGCAAAGCGTTTCGGTATACGCTCAAAATGCTGCTGCCGCTGCATTTCGGCGTGGCGTTGTGTTACGTAACGCTCTACATACGCGAGCATAAACAGCCACCTGTTTAATCGGCGCCGCCGGTTGATGATCGCGATTAAGGATCTTTTTTTTTCTCGCGGACGGACCGCGTTTCAATGCGTTAGTACGCCTGACGCGTTAATCGGCGGCTTCAATCGTTCCCGATTAACACCGGAAGAAAAGATACGAGCGGGTGATCTCACACTTGCGCGCAAGCGATCGGGCGATGACGCCAGCAATCCGCGCGGCCTTCTGCCGCGCGGCGCGCGCGAGAGAGACCGAAACGGTGTCACGCGCGAAATTCCGAGGCATGCACACGGAGGCCGCACGCAGAATGTTCTTCCCTTTTTCTCTTTCTCTCTCTCGCCTCTCTTTTTTCTTCTTCTTCGACCTACGCGCCCGTTACCGAGAAGATGATCCTCGTGGCTGAAAGGTGCGCCTTTGTCTCTCCGCGAGATACGCATACCGGTTTAGCACCTCCGCATCTGTTTCTTTTTTTTTCTACCACGCACGCTTGACGCTAAATGCGTCCGTCAGATTTTGAGGCGTACGATAGCACGAAGCTAGAATTACGCGCGTACGTGTAAAAAAAGAATTGGATATCCCGGCGGTTTTATTTTCACGTGGTATCCTCGTTAAATAAGACTTCTACGCGAATTGTAACTGGGGGGGAAAAAATAAAAAGTAATTGCAAATAGAAATTATCGGCAAGCGCCTCGCTCTCCATAAAATATTTCGCGTGTCGTCATGAGACGCGATGCTAAATAAAATTAATGACTGCAAAAAGACGTAGACACGACACGCTTCAATTTGTAGAAAGCGTTAATTGTACCGAGAGTATGCGCGCAGCCGAGATTTTACTGACAGTCGCCGTGGAAATTGGTATGGAAAAATACAATTTACTTTGCGCACTGTATATACGCTATAAATGTCCGACTCTGTGTGTTGCATCAACCGTTGTCACTATTCACTGAACACTAAACGCTACGTAACTACCATGTATCGAAAAGTGCAGTTACCCGGTTTTTGCACCCAGAGGCTTTCAACGTGAACGTGAACGCGCGAGAAAAGAATGTCATTGGGGACTTAGGCAGAATGTTAACAATAAAATTAATAATTCTAATCGCGGCGCGAAATCGCGAATTTACATACTGAGAGAAAAATATAGTTACTTTCGGCCTCACCCGTAATTTTATAATATTTCTAGCGATAATTATGATTAACATAGTGATGCATATAATTAAGTGAATCGTATTTATAGTTGGAAATATAATAAAATATGGTTGAGGCCAAAAGTGACTATATTTTTCTCTCAGTGCACGACGGTTTTTATATGCACGCATGCAAGCTGCTAGCTAATGCGCCTCGAATTTTCCTCCGCATCTAAGGTCGATGATATACGGGTGTGTTGTGCGTATCATCGAGCATATATCGTTCTTTACCGAGGATTGCGTTAAACCACAAAGCAGCGGTTCCCAACCTTCTCACTTTTATCGCGAGCAAAATTCGCGAAGCATTATCAACAGCGATAACGAACGCGTCTAAACAATTAACTTTATGCGATTTAAGAAAAGGCACTTTACTCGAGCGAGCACGTAACTGATTCTTACTGTAACTTTTCTGAGTGACATATTCGAGAAAATTTTTCGTTTCACGCGGAGCAGAGTTTGATAAACGCTGAGGACGGAATTGGTATCCAGCGATAGCGGTTTTGCTATCGTGGAAGATTATCGAATTTTAAATCGAACAATAATGTCGGCTTATCAATGTAAAAGGAACAATGACGTGAGCAGAACATTATTATTTGCGAGAATTAAAAAAAAAACCCTGAAACTGGGTATAAAAATAAGAAGCGCGACACTTAAAAGTAGGGCGGCGGCTCGATTCGCGTAAATGGTAGTATTTTAAATGTTTTCACGACGATGTGGTACAAATGGTGACAAATACTTGATAACACAACAGGAAACTCGACATATGCCCACGTATGGCGAGATACTCTACGGAATTCCTATACTGCAGGTTTTATCATGTTGCGTAAAAAGTTTCACGCGCGCTATTTCCTATTTTTCCTCTCTTTCTCTTTGAATAATAGCTTTCGTCTATTAATAAATAATGAACACACGTACTTTATAATTAACGCGTATATTTTATCGTTACGATATAACAACATGTATGACTCATCTCATACTTTCAAATATATCTACATTTTTACATTACACAGCTCTTTAAAAAAAATAGTGCATATAGCGTAAAAACTTGTGTCGTTTTATCAAAAACAGGTTTCCGAAAGTATAGAGATCCAAAATGTCGTCCCTACCTTGATACCGGCCTCGGCTTTATGATACCAACTCGTTCTTCTTTGAATGCCAGACATTCTTTTACTCCTTTCAAGTCTTTCTTTCGAGCTTAATTTATACTTGTAACATTATCGACGCATGCACTTCGGTTTACGTGTTTAAAAGTGTTATCGCGTCACGAAATCAACGCAGAAACGACGTTAGTTAATCGATGGACCGATATCCGCGATAATACGTGCGACGGAAGGAAAAATCAAGAATCAATAGCATTCGATCATGCCTCGGTGATATTGAAACTGCGACTGTCGTACATTGTCTATACGTAGACAATTGGTAAAGCATTGATACCAACGTTACGATCGTTGCGAAACTCGCAGAGATAAGAAGCGTAAATAGGTGCAAATATTCTTAGACAACATACCACTCTAGTACTGTGATTCGAGTTAAAAGTAATGATATAAAGTAATCACATGTGAGTCATCTTGGAATTATCTAAAAGCACTATTATCGTGTGCAATGAGAATGATTTAATTATTGTATCATTGATGGAATAAGATGCAGTTAAATTTCAAAATAGTTTCTTCATTGCTTTCAGTGGTTATTTTCAATTTTGAATCAATCTCGAATATAAATGCTTTGAATAAAATTTCGGAGCAGTGTGTCATTCAATAAAATCTCGGAGCTGTATACACAAATCTAAATATAAATTAATTTAAATTATCCTAAATATTTTAATGACAGTTTGTTCTTAGACAATCTAGATTTTTTAATTTAATTTTAATTCGCAATCCTAATTTATGATACAAAGTTTTAAGCATACTATATTGTAGTTTATTTCTTTTTCTCATATTTTTATAATAATTCTTTTATAAATGGACATGCTAGAAGTTAATAATTCTACTTACAAAGCCAGCGGGCTTGTCCTTTCTGTTTGCCATGATCCTGTCTTTCAGATTTGTTACCTCCTTCGATACATCTCTATCCTAAAACAAAATTGCAAATTGGTTATTTACAAACAGATGTGCTTCCTGAATAAATAAAACTGAATTTAAATTTGGATGTAAATGTTTTGGAAGCACTTAAAGTGTGATACTTATATATTGTTTTAAATTAAAATTTAATGTAACAGACAGATCGTGCTCCTTTTATCAAAGATATAAAGATATATTAATGCTATATCGTTGTACAAACACATCATTAGTCACAAGTTAGTCATCAAAGAAAATATAATAACTTTAACAATTATAAATAAATGTCCATTATTTTATTTAAATTTGATATTTTAATGTTATCTTTTTAAATATGTATTCAAAGAAAAGACTAAATTTTTTTTCCCTTTCAGAATAATCCAAATGGATTCACTTAAATGTTTTGGACTACTTATTAGATACTGATCAATTATTTGCCACAAGAAAGCTTCTTAAATTTGAGTTTTAATTTTCTTTCTTTCTAATGACAATTTCTCAAATCATTTTATGAAATTGGGGGAACGGGATTACTATACTAGTCAGGGATTACTATACAGAAAAAAGCTTTACTCCAAAAAATTGAAAATTAAGTTACATCTCTTGTAATGTTTTCTGAAATCATTTTCCAAGATTTTTTCAGATCCTATTTATCACTCTTTTAATGTTTTTAAATTCCTAATAAAATAATTTAATTTAAACAATTTAATTTAAACCAAACTTAACTCAAAACTAAAAAATCAAATAACATAGTTGAAGCAAGAATGCTTTATGCTCAGATTGAATTTGACTTATAACGTATTTTCCCTCAATATATTATCAGCTTAAGTGCTTAATATGTTGGTAAGCTGTAACGTAGTCAACAAAATTCTAAATTTGATCGTTCTGAAAAATTTTTCGTTTCTAGAATTGAAACTTTCTTTCTCAAGTATAGTACAGGAAGCATAACCAAGACGTATCGAAGAGAAAGGTTAGTTTGAAAATACAATTGAATTTTGTACGGAATAATGTCACGGACCCCGTGGCAATGTTGACAAGTAACCTGAGACGAGCGGAAAAAAACCTCGACCTTGACATAAGAATGCGATTGGATCTGTCGGACGAGTTCGGCGGCACGGTTTGTCAAGTAAAGCGACGTTCCGTTAAGGTTAATTCCCGACGCGGTATACCGTACCACATCGACTATCGTTCCTGACCGAGGCGGGGATCGGTTTCCCGTTCCGCGAGGATCGTTCGCCCGCGGCGTTTTCGCATTACCTGAACTCGTCGACGGCCCGTCGCTCGGATTTGCGCGCTTTTACGTCGGAGTCAGGCCACCCTGCCCGACGTGACCAGCGCGTCGTCGGTCGCTCTCTTTCTCGCTGTCCGACGAAAGGGGCGGCGGGTCGACGGAGTCGGCGCGCGGACGCTCGGACGACACGCGGCGCGAGACACACCGCGAGAATTCCAGACAGCCCCTTTCTAAACGGGGCGCCCCGTGAAAAATGTCCGTTACCGCACGCCGTACTTGTTGCAACAATTCCGAATTGCGCGACCGACGCAACGTGCGCGAGCGCCAAGCGCAGCGGTGTGGCGGCAAGCACTGCCGCCAACCTGCGGGACGGAGATCGCGCGACGATCGACCGACCAGACCGATCGCGACACCAAAGATCGCGCGATTGTTAATTTTTCCGAGAATTTTAATTATCGGCGCAGATCAGTCATACTCGACATCTATTTTCATTTACGAGCACGCTTTAAGATATTTTAAAATTATTTTGAAAATGATACTAGTCCGAATGATCGATTTTACTTAAGTCCAGTTTTCATGACTCTTGTTTCATGAAACATTTAAACAGATAGAAGCGAGATGGAAATTTATTGTAAAAACAAAACAATACTGTAACTTTTGAAATTTATTTTACGCCACAAGGTGGATAGAGCTAAGCTAGAGCTTAGCTCTATCCACCTTGTTACGTCATCTAATTATAAATTTTTAACCAATAACAACCAAGTGCTATTGCAAAACGCTACATTTTAAAAAAACCAAAGCAAATTTTTTATCATAGGTAGAAAATTTGGTAGTTAAAGTTGAAAAGACATTTTTCTCGAAATGGAGTTTTTTGATTTCCATCTTGGGTTGGGCAGATTTACTAGGATATTTGTAATTTCATTGGTCAACATCTAGTAAATTTGCTCACTTCTCACATTTTCACTTTTTTAAAAGATACAGAATCGACTCCCAAATTTCTGAAAATCTATAATTTACGGCACATACACTATAGATTTTCATTAGTTGGGTGTACCCGGAAGAATCGGAATTAATCAGAGCTCTAGCTTTGTATGGAAGCCTTAATTTTTTGTCGTCTAAAAATATTCATTTTTACCAATGCAGATTAACTTTAATTTACATTTTATCTTTTTCTGATTCTTAACACTAAAAAAGGATATAAAGTAAGTTAAACCGAAATTAAAGTTAATCTACATTGATAGAAATAGACATAAATACACGAAAGGAAAGATCGGATCAGGAAATTATATATATTTAGAAATTTTATTTTATGCAATTCTGCTGATTGAATTAATTGATTAAATCATAGATTAAGTTAACCAGAATTTGTTCGAAGTGATTCTAAATCACGGTATTAAATACAAGATCAAATGACGAACATACCGCTGTTAGGTAAAATAAAAAAAAAATCAAACGACAGCGTGTCGCCGCATCTTCCAATGGACCACGAGACGTGCTCGTAATACCCGGACGCCGACCAATCGGCGATCGACGTCGCGCGGGCGTCGCGGCGACGTGTCGTCGTGTCGCGAGGACGGCGACGGGGCTTATCGGAAAGTCGAAGGGGGCCGCGAGGCGCGCCGAGACCTGCCGAAGCGCCTGCGTGACGTCATGCTGGAGCAGAAGAGATAAGAGACGGTCATAGGAAGGGAGTTCTGTTTCCTGCTGGTGTTCTCACGTAGCCGAGGAAGATTGTCCGCGCGTCCCGTCAGCCTCGCGTACCGCCGAAATGTCGTACGCGTACCTGTTCAAGTATATCATTATCGGGGACACAGGTAAATAACGTGACGTGGGTGCGCGGAAACGGTACCGTCGCGCGAAACGGGGCGCTCTTCGCTCGCCCCGTGTTTGCCTTCTACGTCGTCCGTGACAGGACCCATTGTTTTCATTTCCGTGGTGCGCGACTGATATCGCTGATCCGCAAACGCCGAGAGTGAATCCGCGCCGCGGAGGCGGCCGCTGACGGGGAGATTCCTCTGACGCGCATTTACTCCCTTCAAATATATATGTCGCGTGTCAGCATATATTTCACGCGCATACATCTCGAGTATTTTCCTACCTTCTATCATATTGCCACTTGATTCATTATTGCTGTTACGTGCCGATTGTGATTTCACCGAGCTATCGTGTTCCACGTTTAATATCTATTAATAGCACGTTATACGTCGCGTCTTGTAATGGAATCATTTCTGCTGCAATTAAATAGCTCATGCATTTATTGCTATGTACAAAAATATTACTCCCATTTTATTTCGGTAATAAAATTTACAAATTATTGCAAATAGAAATTATCATGTGAACCGTTGGATCGAAAATTAAAGCAATTATACAAGTCAATATCGCGAATATATTGTACGACGTTGTTTAATATTTGTAGGTACAAAGTGAAATAATATGCATAGAGAAATGGTGTGTTCAATCGAATATATAATAATACTTTGTACAGTTACATGTATTGTAATATATAAATGTATTATGTGGTAATTTTATTTTTACATAGGAGTCGGAAAGTCATGTCTACTTCTTCAATTTACGGATAAAAGATTTCAGCCAGTCCATGACTTGACAATAGGAGTCGAGTTTGGTGCTCGTATGATTACCATTGATAGCAAGCAAATTAAACTGCAGATTTGGGACACTGTAATTATTTAATTAATTTGTACTTATCCTTAATTAAAATCACTCTATCATAATCATATTTATTAATGAGATTGTAATCCTCTCAATGAAGCCGTGTATTATGAATTAATATTTAAGTCAACACATTATTCGTACAAAGAAATTTATATAAATTATCTAAAGAAATACTTTCATTCATTTTATTTTAGGAACGTACTTTTTTCATTTTATTATTTTACCAAGTTACAAATAGAATTTTGTAAATCCTGATTTCTCTTTCTATTTAATTTTCTACGACTAGGAGGAATAGCGTGTTAATTATTTTCTTGATATTCATTTTATAGGCAGGACAAGAGGCATTCCGTTCTATAACAAGGTCATATTACCGTGGAGCAGCTGGGGCTCTACTGGTATATGACATTACACGTAGGGAAACTTTTAATCATCTTACAACATGGCTGGAGGATGCAAGGCAACATTCAAATTCCAATATGGTTATCATGTTAATTGGCAACAAAAGTGATCTGGATAGCCGAAGAGAAGTAAGGAGAGAAGAAGGCGAGGCTTTTGCACGGGAGCACGGTCTTGTCTTTATGGAGACCAGTGCTAAGACTGCAGCCAATGTAGAAGAAGCGTTCATTAATACGGCAAAAGAAATATACGAAAAAATACAGGAGGGAGTCTTTGACATTAATAATGAGGTATGACACTAGTTCTACATATTTTGCATATCCGTTACAATCAGACAAACAAAGTCTTTGGACAATTTTGTACTTTTTATTATTATTTATTTCTAATTTTTTTATTTTGACATTTTGATTTATTGTTTGATGATGAGAAAATTACAAAAATATTTTATATTTATCAAATCGTAAAGTATGTGGATATTTATCTCATATCTGTGTGATAAAAGATAACAAATAAGATAAATACACAGAAACAATATATAGCTATATATTGTTACTGCGTATATATCTTATTATATATATATATATATATATATATATATATATATTTATCTCGGTTTTTTACATTATGTATTTGTATTATATTCCGGAAAAATCTTGGAAATAAGAAAAACAGATATTACAAGACACATGTGTATGCTTTGTAAGGATGATTCTAAATTAATATAATTGCAATTAAATTGCACAGGCAAACGGTATAAAGATTGGACCACAACATTCACCAACAAGTCCTGGAGGTTTAGCAGGAACTGGTGGACAAGGTAGTGCGCAGGGTGGTGGGTGCTGCTAGGGGCTGGGGCTTATCTGTCCACCGCTTCATCCTTCTCCGATCTGAATTGACCTTACTCCTGCTCTTCATTTTAATCTGAACACACTTACTTTGTACAACTTAATTTTGCGCATGTCGCGTCATGAGGTAACAAGTGACAATTGGTGTATTTATTAGTTAAAATAATCTTATACACGTAATAAATAGGATTATTGTAAGACGAAAATGTTATACATCACTAAAATCATGAAACATAATAAAGTCTTTATTTACAAGTTCTCGTAAAGATATGTGAATGAAGTTATATCATTCTTCAATATATTTCTGGCGGATTTAATTCTGAAGCGATAAACATTCTCTCTTTTTCCAACTTGATATATACAATTATTATTTATATAATCATTATATATATATAATCATTTTCGTTCTTGCACATCACGTAATAGTTTTATTTTCTATACATAACAATGGGATATTATTTTAAATTGGTATCTGTGAAACTTCATCAAGTTTTATGTAAAAACTTTTACATTTATTTAAAGTATAAATAGTATAATTTAATAATTTTAATTACGTTGTAAAGTCTAGCTAAAAGCTTGTCTCCCACTTTATGCAGCACGACGTGAAATAATTGTATTCAGTAATGTATTAATTATCGGGAGTGATAAAGCGGGAGAGGACAGGCACTTCGATTTAATGTTTTATATTTGTTTAATATGTATTGTGTACTGTAATGTAATGTGCACTAATGATCAAAATTCCATTCTATTAGTAGTGGCTCATGGACGCTGATGTAGTTAAATTGATTTGACGTGATTTATACCTAATTACTTAAAACTACATTATATATATGTATGTATTGATGTATAAGATGATGATTATATAAAACATATATTAATCAATGCCATGAGAAGGCCTATTTAACCAGATTTATATTCTATGTAATAAGTACCAAAAGATCTCTGATTGCATATGTTGGTTATTGGTATCATTATTCATGGCCTTTCTTGAAGATGAAAACATTATTAGTGCTATAAACTCAAATCAAAAGATACATTTTTACAATTTATATTATAGTAACTAACGTTCCCTAAAATTTAATACATAACACAAGAGTTACACATTTAAGTTATAGACCATAGATAAAGATATCAATACAAATATAGCAGTGATAATTTTACCTATATTTTACCTTTATTAAGATCCAAAGATAATTCCACTTTACTGAATATTCCTGTCTTTACTTCACAAAAATATAATTATGAATATTTTAGAATTTACAGAGACATGAGACACAGGATATTTAAATACATGATGAATTAAGGATAGGCTTTAATAGTGCACGTTGTTATATTTATTGAAAGATTCGTCAGTTGGCAAAGAAAAAAATTATACATGAATATTAATATTTCTCGATAAAATGATAATGAAACGCATTTATAAGCATGTATCTAATTAGTACAAATTGGCTTCTCTGAGCATTATTGTAATCAAATGTTATTTATAATATCTTAAATTATGAGCTTATATCTAATTGTTATACCAAAGAATATGTCAGCATTGTATATCTATTTTGCGCTTGTATACTGTAATGATTAAATAACACATGTACATTGGCTTCAGAAAATTACTTTCAATACATTTGATTTAGGATAATCTAGCGATTATTCTGCATAGTCAAAGGTATAATTGACGAATTGTAATGTATTTTGTATGTATGCTCAAAGCATATCTCTCTTTTCAATTGGAAAATATATATGTGCACATTACTTATTGTCCCTGATCCTAAGATACATCATGTAACGCAATTTAAATTGCGTTTTTTTTTTTCAAAAGGTGAGATGAATAAAATTATATCGACATCATAATACGCTATAAAAGATCAAACTAAAAGTTAAAACTAAAATCAAAAATCGAATGTAAATGCATTATTTGATTTAATCATATGGGATTTAACTTTGCATTGCCACATTCAAAACAACTGTGCATATATACAGATATTTTATAATGTGATTTTTTATTTATGTGATAGTATATAAATTGTAGACAATTATATTAAAAATCACTTATACCAAATATCTTCATTTTAGTAGACAATTCGATAAATTATCTACAGATTGCTCAATAATATATTTTTTTTATTTTTGTATTAAAAAATTAATTAAACTAATACTATATAATTACTGTTTTTCTTTCTTTACTACATTATAAGGAATTAGAACTATTAATACATTTAATACTTCTCATGAAAATAAGCTAATTGTAATAATTTGTATAATTTTTTAAAAATCATTATTTCAAATTATAATCTTTGATTTCACTATATTAGAATTTTTACCTAAAAAAAATCTCTAAATAAAAACATTTATCAGTTTTAGCATTCTATATATCTTATCTTATTCATGACTTAATTAAAAAAGGTATAATAAAG
>VBVQ01001689.1:0-31652 GCA_011636635.1 Tetramorium simillimum
CATATATATATATATATATATATATATATATATATATATATGAGTAGATAATATTTTATTGGTAATGGAGCGTAAATGTACAGAAACGTTTGAGAAACACTTCGCGATGATACTGTTATCGAGAGTTTGGTAAATACATAAGATCAAAGCCATGCGTTATATTATCTGTATGATGTGTTTCTGAATTTTTTTATATCGTGTCTTTTGCCATACATAAAATTTTATAAAAACGAAAAGATGCAGCCTAATAATACGATTTTAATACGCCAATACGTAATACAACTTCTACAGAACTTGATCAAGTTCGTTTAAATCCATCGAAGTCTTGAAAATGTTTATGATACACAGCATACAATGTTTTTAATCACTTATGTCTGAGAAACATTTTATTTATTCACGTTTCCTCTTTAAATAAATTTGCAATTGTGAGCGGAACAAAAATTTCCCACAATTCGAGATGCTAGTAATAATGAGATAATAAATATAGTTTTTATCGGCTATAATTACCGCGGAATATGACTCCTTTTGGATTTCATTCAGTGACCATGAATTACGCAAATGGGTTATTGCCATTTATATCGCCGGAGCACGAGCAAACTTCTGGTTCTACGGAAAGTCGAGCAAAAAAAGAGACATTCCGGTCCGCGCCCAGAGCTTCGTTTATTAACACTCCGCGAACAACGCGCACTTTCACTAGTTCCGTGTACAGTTATGCGATTACGGTCGCGGTTACGACGACCCGAATAATCCTGAATCATTTCGTAACAATCGTCGCATTCGACACGTGTAGATTTAACGATACTTTTTTTGTTCGTGCATTTGAATAAAATCGCGCTATAAATCAAAACATCTATTTGCCGACGGCGATTGAAATTTATCACTTCCACAGTACAATGTAGTAGGAACAATCACGAGGGGATCATTAATCGCGATCTTTTCCAATACATCAATTATTTTTACATTACATAGTAACGATCGTCGATTACGTGATTACGGTAACCTGTCAAATTATCAACAAATAGTAATGAGACTGGTAATTGCCGCTTTGATTAATGAAGTTATAAAAATCAGTGCGTGTTCGTGCCATAAATCTAATTATCATAAATTAATTAATCTAAAAGTAAATTTTTCTGTCAAATTAAATGAATGTCAATGCAACAGTGTGCGATTGCAACACTGAGTTCCAGCGAGCGTCACGTTGTTTCTACTCGCGTTTGCAGGTGAAAATCCGCGATCCGATTATTAATATGTACGGCGTGGCCTGTAGGCCGAATATGCGAGTGTCGTTGGCACGTAATTATTATACGACAGTGACCATTGTTGCGACAACGCGGTAACGCAAGACGGTAACGTAAGTTTCATTTCATAAATATCCTTTTACGTTGTAGCGTCGATATATGTCACATGGATAGTTTGCATCGACTATTAGTAATAATAAATATTATCGATTGATAAAGAAACTTTTGAAGCTAAAAATATCTTTAAAGACGTTATAGTTTATAATGATGCTCAACTTTCTCTTTTTAGTTTCGAGATGTTAAATCGATTTAATTCAATTTCAATCTTGCTAAACTGACTTATCTTGCGCATATGCTTTGCTGAATTGCCTGTTTTTAAATTTTTACACAAGATCTCGAAGTGAAGCAAGATTCAAAGTTCAAGGCCGTCGACGTCAAATATCGAGGGACAATAATGACTAAGCGAACTAATCGTCTTCTATTGTCGAGCGATTCGCACAAGGCAATTCACGAAACGCGAAATTATCTAATACATCTTCTAAGAAAAGTTAATTTTGCGAAACGCAATGTTTACACGAGCATATACATAAGAAATCGAGCATATAAATGTGCAGCTTAGCGTTATTATGTAAGTCAAGTATTATGTAAACCAAATTTATGAATAGCTAATCATTAGTCAATATGTAATCGGCGGAAAATTGAATGAGAATTAAGACATTTTTAAATAAATTACGAAATTGTTTCATCTAAACAATTCATGCAATGCGAAAAATGCATATAAAATCAAAATGCGAAATAAGAATGTATAAAAAGAGTTTCATTAAGGATTCGACATTTGTTTTAAATGTTAAAATTTTATGTATACTAACGAGATTATAAATTAATCAGAGTTGGCATCGTTGTATCTTCAGACGCATTAAAAAAGTAGCGAGTATCTACAACGTATTCTTTATTTTTTTTTTCTATTTCGTTAATCTTCATTAGTCTTGAACATTGATATGCGCATTAATTAAAATACAAGAAAATATTATTGACAATATCCAACAATAGTGAGATTGCAAATAAAATGAATGCAAAAAAGAGTGATTTAGAGTACTGAACCGCAGTTTTTTCTGCGTAAGTGTCACCACATTATCACACGGGGGGCAGAAATAAGTTCAGGGTCGCTAATAAAGTTACATAAAATACGAGATACCCGAGGCACTTAAATAAAACAGAACGTTTTTTAAGTAATATCTCTCGAATGAGGAGACAGATTACGTTTGGGAAGGGAATAAAAAGTGAAGAACGCACAATTTCTTACGAGCATACAATTTCAGCGGAACGAGGATTATAAATCAACATGGAAAACTTAGACGAGGGCTGATGCGGGTTGAACGGAGTCTGCGTCTCACGCGAATGCGATGGCAATTAATCTAGGGGAACGAACGAACCGTGAGATGGGAAGAGAGAGAGAGAGAGAGAGAGAGAGAGAGAGAAGAAATTGTTCATCGAGTGTCGTTGATTGCCCTCGCGAAATCATCTGCGTTTGATAGATGCGAACTCGCGGCCTACACGTGTATCGCGTGTGAATGGCAAAAGTTCTTGTAGTTTAAGGAAGTTCAGGGTCGCGTGTAATCGCACAGAATAACCGCAAAGAAATGCTTCCTTGCTTTTCTTGGAAACGTCGTGCGATCGCTTCGCCGGCAGCGACAGTGACAGCTGGTCGAGCAAGTTTCCCGAGCGTCTCTCTCGTCCCCCGACGAAGATCCTCGAAGCAGGCGCGCGATGCACGAGAGGAATCCTTCCGCTACAATGAATAAAGCTCGCTCGCGTTTTTCCGTGAGAACAAGAACGAGTACGCGTGAACTCGGTGCCTAGAACGCGGATTCAGTTCCGAGGGTTTCGAAAAAACAAGAGACAAGGTGCCGTGTTCAAAATATTTGTAAACAAATCCAAGCCAAGCCAAGCTAATGTAATTCAAATGTCAAGATATTGTCAGAAACTTTGACGGTAAATAACTTCAGCTTACCTGAGAAATATAGATTGTTAGCAGTGGATTATGCAAGATTAGATTTTTTTGCAAGGACACTAATGCTCGCATGATTCATTGTTCGATGTATATCTAAATAATATTTCTCTACATACACTTCGGAAATCTTAAGGCCATAATAATATATATATTTGATCGCACCTTTGTTTATTAGCGCGAAATGTGAGATATTCTTCAAAGATAACAATTATCTCTACTTCAATTTTTCCACAACTAATACAATAGTTTGAAATGAAGAAATGACAGTTTGAGATAATAAAAATTCTACCACATGCGTTCACTACTGTTGACAACTCTCGTAGCTTCATATTCTGTACCACTCAATCAATATTCTAATCAGCATATTATCGTGATTATATTTATCAACGGTGGACGTGCATAATAATAAAGAGAGCTGTGCAATAAAAAAATAAGATTGATCGACTGCAATAGACACTGGATAATTACGCGTTAATAGAGGTTGCCTTCAAACGGCAAATTCCATCTTAGCATGAAGCTGTGAATTTCCACATTTTTTTCTTCTTTTGTCTTCATTTCTTGAACAAACGCGATGAAAATTTACATTATATACTTACAGCTTTCAACTGACTGATCACCGTCTTGTCCTCACGCTGTGCTTAAAGTCTACAAGGAAGTTAAGCAACGGCGTGCGATTTATCCTTATTGGATCCTTATTTATGCGATCGATCGGATCGCATAAATCACGCACGATCGCGTGATCGCGCGGCACAGGTTTCACGATCAACGATCCCCGCGGAGTTCGGCAACCCTTACGGAGCACATCGCGGGCGCGCGCGCGCGCGCATCCCGGTTAATGGGGAACTGGAGAACAACCCTGCTGCTCTCCGGCGGGATGCACCGAGGATACACCGGCCGTTGCGGTCAGCGGCGCAAAACTCACACGGGTCCACGAACGAAAGCGAAACTTGTCCCGGCTTGTTTTCTTGTTTCGCGTTTTTCCCAGCTACTCTTCTCTCCGGCGGCGGCGGCGGCGGCGGCGGCGGCAGCGCGGCGGCGGCAGCGGCTGCGGCGAAGATGATGACCGACGTTCATGCACACTTGAACGACGGCCGGGAGACGACTGTTACCACTACCGTGATCCACGACCACGTGGACCTTCGAAGTGCCCACACACTATCTCGTCTGCCTCGCGTGTGCGTGTCTGTGTGTACAAACGATTCCGCGAGCGAGCGTGCGAACGTCCGTGAATCGTTCCTTGATCGATCGATCAAGTTCACGCGAGGCAGTCAGAGAATAGATATATTAAAAATAGATATATTAAAGGAGAAAAAGATTTAATGATTTTCATTTAATCATTTAAGAAATATCCCGAAATCATTTCTAATAATTAAAAATGTGATCGGATAATTTATACTTCTCGATATATACTTTATCAACTAGAACTTTCCAACTAACTATATACTTTCCGACATTATTTTATTTCTAATCACTGCGAAAATCTAATCAAACCAAATAGATGCGTGGTCATTTTTTTTCATTAATCTAAATACAAAGCTATTCTTCCGACTGATCGCAGAAAAGCATATCTATTCTTAATGACACACATGTGAAAATTTACCCAATCTCGATAACAACATAATTATTTCGAAAGGGAGAAAACCGAACGGATATCGTCGTGATTTTTCCGAACACACGTATCTCGATACGTGCGCAGAATCGTACGAGAAATCACAAATCCCCGTGAGAAAAATCGCGAATTCTACATTCGAATCTCGTGTGGAGTATTCCCATAGCGGCATTATTCTCAATATCAATTTATCTCGTTTAATCCATAAGTGCATCGGAGTACAAGTGCGATAAATCGAATAAATTAGCCTGATCTTAAAAGTATAATATACTGCAACCTATCCGATTAGTTAAACCTGTTTAATTGATTCGACGATCAAGTTTCGAAGAAAGATATTCGACTCAACAGCGACAACACGATATATTTACCAAACAATCGTGAAGGTTCAACGGCGGAATCGATTGAATGACCTTTTGATAATCTAAAGACTACGATAATAGTGATTTCCATGATGACGACGATCCGGCCGTTCGCGATGATTTAGCATTTAAACCTGCGATTTATCGATTCACTGTTAAAATGTAACTGCAGAAAAGACGCGAGATATAATAAAATAACATTACGCCGTGCCTGTCTTCTGGAAATTTTCGGTATCAAGGCAAAGCGCTTTCATGAATAATTAATTAAATCGTCAGAATAAAGTTGAATTAATTACGACAGTAATTATATGCATAATACGTGATGTGCATAATACGGAAATCTCATTGTGGCATAATATGATCGTTTGAAGATTCGCCAATTTCACGTCATTTTGTAGTTTCTATTACACGAACGTGCGCGTCGTTAATTAAATCACCATTTCGAAGAGATATTTTTCATCGGAGTTATTGTAACCAAGATAAATACAATCATTTAGATTTCCTCGTGACAATAACACAATACGCTTCCCTTTTACTCTCTCGTTTTTACAATTTCAAGAATAATTATTTTACGTCGCCTGCTCAGAAATGGTATATGTTATTGTCACAGGATGCTCGTTATCGGCTAGTTCCGCTGTACTATGTACTTGGTACCCTGAAGAAAAACGTGCAAAAAGGCTTATAAAGTGAAGGTACGTAACTTCCAATATAATTAATCAGCGAGAAATAAGAAATCTAGCATTTAAAAAAAGATTTCTTTAAAAGTCTCTCTACATACTTCACCTTCAGATTTATGCTAAAAAATTACATCTCGAAGTCATTTTGCATAATTTTAATGATTAAATTCCCACTTTAATGATTAAATTTCCGTTCGTACGTCATTATAAAGTAATCTACGACACTTGAAAATGTTCGCAATAAATTTGATATATCCTCTATCTGTTTAATGAGAAAGCCTCCCATTAAATAGAACGTTATCTTTGAAAAATAGCCGCGAAGTTTTTTGCTCTTTACGAAAATTGTCAAATTGTTATAACAATATGGTTCCGAGAGATATAAAGTTTTTATATTACTTTTAAAACCGGAGAGAGAATGTTGAACTGCGCCGCGGCGCATAATGCATGAGTAGATAGAACGCCGACTACCTGTGGCTAAATCAGAAAAAGAATAGAAAGGGAGAGGTGATCCCGCGCTTTTTAGGGTACATCTAAAAATAGGGCTGGCGTATTTTAAAAAAGTGAGCAAAAAGGCGGAAACCAGTCGGGTAAGAGCGAATCTGGGTCTAACATCACGCATTCCACCTGGTGGAAATTGAGAAATTGAAAAGATTTCTTGACACACATTCGCGAAGATCACGCGTACACGTACACGCATGCGTGCACGTGTTACGTGATAACCAATCATTGTTTACGTGTAAATTGGCATAACGTTAATTATGGTACCATTATGGGACATCGCAAACATAATTTACTAGGTGATCAAGGTACCATTTATCGCCTCGCAATAGCAGTCGCGAGGAGATGTAACATTTGTAGTGCATGCAAAAAGGCATGTAGATAAATAATAATTTTATTAATTATTAGCGAGTCGATGATAACCTGTATTATTACAAGGAAATAGAACATATAAAAAAATATAAATTTTTACAAGAGACGCATGTTTTCATGAATAGCCTTCTCATTTTCACAACCATAGAAATATATAATTTTATAAATTGTTTATCAACTTACATAGAGTCGCTTTGAAATAAAATATCTGCTCCTAAATTAATTTATTCGTATTATAATATCCGACGTAATTTTCATCATAATATTAATTTATTAAAATAATTATGTAGCAATTAAATGAAATTTGAAGCCGCTATGAAAAAGACATTATTCACATATCAGTGATTAAAAATAAATTTTGCTTTTATGTAATGGATTAAAATAACAAACTTGTTATAAACATCGATGTTGTCTTTTATATAATTGCATTTTATTCTATTACAGCTGTTATTGAATCTGGATATTATTGAATTAATTGGCTTTGTAGCGTATTTATATGCATGATTCATAAAATAAAAAAAAAGAAATATCACAAATAAACTCGATGTTTATTTTGATGCGATAATAGATATTATATATTTTTACGTATACCGAATATTAGTATTCGGTAATGATGTTACTTCTATAAAATCAGTGTACAGAAAAATTATTTTCACATTCCATCCTTGTATAAGAAAAATTAAAAGGGAAAACCTACACGCGGGGTATTTCACGACGATGCATCTCGTCGGCAATTGTTACGTGCAGACAATAGTTTCTCTCATTTATTTGCTCGAAATATTACGAGGCACCACCCCAGATTTTCCCATAAGCGTGTTCGCACGCACGCGGTCACCAGGCGAGTTAGCAGGATAAGACGAATAGTCGCGGTGAATGGTATCTTATTAGCCGACTTCTCACGTGCTTCCGCGATGGCGTCAGATGTTCCGCGTGTTGCACCGATCGGTCGCAGCCCGCGCGCGCGTTGCGATGTGTCGCTTGATGATATCAGGTTGATATATTACAGTGCGAGTATTATTCCTTTGCGAGGAGCGATTTTATTAAATTTCCCGGCAATCTGTCAAGCAGGCCACGCCGGCCGACAATCTGCCCCCTCGACAATCTCGCTCGCGATATCGCGTCCCCGGGAGGCTGCAGCCACTCGCTCCGGCGAGGGCTGCACGCGAAGTTACGGGGAAGAAGAAGAAGAGACACCGGAGCGGACGCTGCCAATAAATATTCCGGGACGTGCATTAGATATCCGAATGTCTTGCGATATTCAGATTTATGGATATTTGTTATTGCTACCGTACCTCAAGTTCCCCAAGTGCCGTAACGGAGAGTTTCCGGCGAAGCTAACCGGGCAGCGGGACCGGAGTTTTATCGTGAAATAGATCAATAGACCGGGACGCGATAGCGAGCATCGATCGTTCGCGCTCGGCCGATTACGGGGCGCAATTGGGGAACGGAAATACGATCGCGACAAAATTCGCTCGTTGGGAGCCGAAATAAAAGTACTGCGGCACGCGTGCAGGGTAGCGTGATTTGCGATTGTATTGAGCGCCGCGACTCGAACGATATCCCGATCCGTCGTGAAATGTTTTTTCCGGCCGCAATTTAGCGAACACTCCTCGTCTCGGCAATTAGATGCTTCCGAGATGAACAACGTCGGAGGCATTGCGTAAATCCGCGATCCGCGAGCGCGGCGTTTCGTCCTTCCGTTCTCCAGAACGGCATCCGCGGTGCCTTACGTGCGCGATTTATCCACTCTCTCTTTTAAGATAATCTTCCGCCCGAGAATGATGGAACATTGCAAAGAGCGGAGCTATGAGCGCGATTCATACAATGAGCGATCGTGAAAAGTGGGTTAGGTGGGTAATCGTGAGAAAAAGGAGAGACGTGTACACGAAATCGGGCGATTTTTCTTTCCCTCCGACTCTTAGCTTAATTCTTAAAGCGGAGCCAGTGCGCGATTCAATGAACTGGCTCGACCTTTCAAACATTAACGAAACTGCAAGCGAATAATCAGACCGGCGTATTATCTTCATTTTATGTCGTTGCACTCGATTGCGACAGAACAGGGCTCTCCTTCTACGGAAATTCCGTAGATTGCGCGAGTAGCCGCTTGGAAAAAGAATTGGCTAAATGCACTCGGCGGACGTTCTAACGCTGCAGAATAAATCACTATCTCTAGTCTGGAATCACAATGAAACTTCTAGCACACACTTCCGTCTCGATATATTTTCTTCGCGTACAAGTTTTTGCATCCGCTATCAAAAGTCCATCTTACATCACGTTATCATCTCGCGTATACTTAATTATATAATCGAGAAGTCATGTTACTTCTTAAATGCTGTCTATTTTTGCGCAGGCTGTTTTGAAGTGTGTCATGTACTTTTGTACCCGTTAGGAAATTGTTACATGCGTGACGAACAAATCTCCGTCTTCTCCTCGAGAGAAAATGTAATAACAAGCGCTAAACAGAGAAACCTGGAGTGAATATAAGTATTAATTTGTGCAAATTTTATGGCCAAGATCAATTAGCTTGTGCTGCGAATGTCGCAGAATTTAAATAACAAGAAAACACAACTTAAACAAATAAAATGCAGAATAATAAGAATGACGTAGCGAGATATTTGATCTTGATCTTTTAAACATTATGCTTTTTGAGTGCCTTCTGACTATAATGATGCAATTTATAATGATAATTAACTCGCATGTGTCTCTTTACTCGAATATAATATCCGCAGATGGAATCTCGTTTACAGTGTGATCTGAATGACGTCAAGTATTAATTTATGCAAATTACGGGTGAGATCAACTAGCCAAAGTGCAACCATAAAAAATTTTAATACAAATGAAAAAATCTTAACAAAGTTCATAAGAATGGTGAGATTTGATTGATTATGTAAAGGAAGATTGATTATAAATATTTAAATATACCTTTTGTGCTATTCTGAATCTCTAATGATGGAATTTATTACGATAATTAAGTTGCATGTCTCTCTCTCTCTCTCTCTCTCTCTCTCTCTCTCTCTCTCTCTCCGCTCGGATATCCGCGCGTGTCGACTCGCTCATAATTTTGCGCTTTGCGCGATACAGAATGTAATCTAACGACGCGCGATCATTAAGTGAAATATCAGAAATTAGCGGTAAACGCGTCCGATGAACATATCCTTCGTGTACACTCCTGGCAATTATATCAAAACACTTCTCGATGATACACAATTACGTAAACGAGCGTCGTACGTCATTGAAGATATTATCGAACAGAACTTCCGGCTCTGCAATAAGTGATACGCAGTGACATGTAGAGTCATTGAAAATCTCCAAGTAATTTGCAACTGCCGTACCTAAGGAGACGTCGTCTGCAAAACAACAAATGGATAGATCGAGAAGATACCTAGATGCAACCGTCGGCGCACGACTGCAGCAGTGCGGCATGTCGATAGGACTGTGCTATCTTGCTATGCTTGAAATAGATATACAATAACGTCTTTCTGGCATAAAACTTATTCGCAAAGTATGTATCTTTCCAGGGAATGCTATTCACCGTCAAGAATGTTTCCTTCAATGTGTGCGTTTTATCTGTGCATATTATATTCCGTTCTTCTTTCTGTCAAATCTTCCGCGATTCAAGTATGTTTGAATACAGAAATTTCGCGCAAAATTGTTAAATATTATATTTATCGTATGTTTGGAATAGAAAATTGAATAGCTTTCTATCTTAGAATTTCGTAATAATGGAATATTTTTACTAACGTGTACATTAGATAGAGATGACAGCTACAAATGATTAACGTTCTGATGTTCAACAGCAGATTAATTTTAATCTCAGTTTAACTTACTTATTTTTCTCGCTTTAACTTACCTCTCTTTTTTTAATTCTTGAAGGATAAGATAAAAAATAAGTTACACAAAGTTTGTAGAAATGGACATGAGAGAAGAAAATTATAATCAGTGATATGGAGTTATCAATACTTCCAGGAAACTGTGTGTCCGGTTGATGTTTAGCGTCACGAACAGATTTTATTACTATCCAGGACCGCCACGGTCATTATAATTATTATTAATGAGCTTCATTTATTCCGACATTGATGTTTGTTATTATTTGATGCAATTCTATAACGCAAGTTCGTTATGTTGTTACAAGAATAATTCTCGAAGTCTTGAATCTTTATCTGATAATCTAAAAATTATCAAAGAAAGAAAAAAAGAGAGAGATTTTAGTGCGTATATTTCCACGAGATTATTAGTTATATTTCATATCTTTCATTTATTATAATGTATAATTATATAATAAAAAATAAATATAACATTATTGCATTTAATTTAATTTTTTTTTAATTTCCCAAGAGCATTTGATCACACTTCTGTTTTTTCTTGCGTTTGGAATATTTTTATTTTTAATAGCTTTACTTCTTTTAAAGCAATAAAACGTACATGACGCGGCATCTGCCATTTAAGAGAAGAGTCAGGATAGACTTGAAAAGAAATTCGCGATAGACAGTATTGTAGAATTTTACAATAAATCGTTCAATGGATAATTTGATATTATTGACAACGATAAAGACTTACCTATGATAAATTACTGCGTAAATTGAGAATCGATTTGTGCGCGTTTCATTGTTAATGCACTTTCAAAATAATCTTTTATTTAACAAGCTTGCAAGCCTATAATATTTAATGGAATTTTTATAATGACATTGTGAACAAAAATTAATTTTAGCTTTGAAAATTATAAAAATAAAATTTTAAAACTGCGTAGACTTAAAAAAGATATTGAAAATTGTGTTATTATACTTCTTAATATCTAAAAATGACGTTTAAAATATACGACTCCGATTTTTTAAATAATTTATAATTTTATGTATAAAATGTACATAATATATATATATATAACAATAATTTTATATGTACGTACAATGTAAATACATAAAATTATCGATATCGATAATTGTCGATACATATGCAGATACATGAGTGAAAAGTGATATTGTTTTGAAAGCATCATATTGTTTTCATATTTTCACCTTAAAATATTTATAAATTATATTTAAAAATGTCTTCTGATATTTTTGGCACACGATAATTGTATATACATATACAATATACATACATATATACATATATATTTGTTTAAAAAGTTATTCTGTATTTATATAAAGTACATTATTTTTATTTGCCATTAAAAATAATGCTATTTTTAATGGCAAATTTTGCAAAATTTACTAATTACATATGTAAAGTTACTAATTATATGGTATACTAAAGTATTCGTACTTATCCATAAAAATATCCAAAAAGTATTTAACTTAATAATAAATTGATAATAATAATTTATATTGAATAATTTGCAGAGAAAAGTGCGAAGCAATTCTCGTACACTTAATAATATTCACATACTTAAGCTGTATAATGAAGTTTAGTTAAGTACTTTTCATAATTATTTGCACCGCGCACTTGCAAAAATGTAAGCAAAAATGAGAATGTTTTCGTACATAAAGATAAAATTGTCTTTAACTCCGATAATCTATTCTGAGAAATTAACGTAATGTTAACCTAACAATTAATATTTATTACATAATTATCGTTATCATAAGAGCATCCCGCTCTGAAGTTCTTTCGATAACAATACTGTTATTATACAGATAAATTCTGAACGACGAATCGAGCGTTAGTCGAGCGCCTTCCACCTCTTCGACAACGCGTGTCACGTGTGGCCTCTCGTACACGCAAACGCGACACTCGCGACTATCGTGCTTAAAGAATCTCAATACGTTGAATGTTCCAAGTGACTTTTAATCCATTACCTTTATTAAAAGAAAATTCGAGCAATTATTTTATTCATTAAAACGAAAAGAAGGAATATCGAAAATTTCGCGCTGAATTACAAAGTGTTACTTCATCTACTTCTTATATTAACGTGAAAACATACATTTGAAGAATGTCTTGCCCAATGAGCAATACTGAGTAAGTAACAAATTTTTCATTTTCAATACTCTTAAATATATAAAGATTTTAAACACAATTCCATTGTTATTTATCACAGAAATATATAGATTACGATCGCGAATATTTTAATATATAGAAAACCACATTTTTTTATATTTCGAAATTTTTTGTAATCCTTCTTCTGCATTCTGCGTTCCGATATAAAGAAAAAAGACGCGATTCGTCAATATTAAAATATACTTTCTGAAATAAGTTCTATTTCATAAGTCGAATGAATACACATAAATTCAATGTTTTCACATAATTTTGAAGTCTACATTTTTAAATTAATTATGATAAAGTTATGATGATGAAAACATTTTCAATGACATATTCGTCAAAACAGATTACATTTATCATTGTTCGATTTCATCATATTGTAACCGTCATGTGTCTCGTTGAAAATACGAATATGTAAACATTAATGGCGAACGTATCTGTTGAAGAGAGGATGATCGACACGATCAGGCAGGGCAAAATGAATTAACGCAAGGACCGGCGTTGCACTATAGCGAATATCTGTGTTTAGACAAGGTCTTGTCAGCGCAAAGACTTCTCAGCGCCGAATACGGCAATGAAGTTCACGATGAGCATCTTTTTATTATCACTCATCAAGGTATTTTAATATTTCCAACACACGTAGTTTGATAGTTGTTTTTTCTTTCTATTCTATAATATACCAGAATATATATACCAGAAACGTAGTAAAATCTTATCTATCTCTATTTATCTCTTCAATATTTATTTTACTTAAACGATTTTTATTTCGAAACGAAATCTCAGTAATTGGCTATTTGAAGAAATGTGTTTTTAAAAAAATTTAAAGAAAAACTAAATGATATCAGTTTGCTCGTTAAAGTGTAAATAAAAAATAAAATATGAAAAATCTGAAAATTAAATATATAATTTTAAAACTATTTCGCAATTTTTAAATAATTTTTTATTCACAAGTTATGTCGAACATAATTAATAGCATATAATGAATCACGAAACTGATCAAATATATTACACAATAAATATTTACGAATAACTAATTCGAAGAACGCAATTGACGAAATTGACTTTTCAATATTCATATAACAAATATCTATGATGTTGCGACTGATATTTTTGTTGATTAATTTTGTTAATTTTTAAAAGAAATTCATGACAACAGTTTAATCAATTTCATAAATCGTTGTACATATTTATAATTCTTATATTGAATTTTAATTCTTCTATTTTATTAATTTATATGTGTTGTTTATCGCAACGTTTATATTATTCCAATTGTATCATTGCATTCCGATTGTTGCAGCGTACGAGCTTTGGTTCAAGCAAATTATTTTCGAGCTCGACTCCGTTAGGGCACTCTTCAATTCCGAATCCAACAATTGCAACGATCATTCGGCCGACAATCGAGGCAATGGAGTTTCTCACGTGTTGAACGAGTCGAAAACCTTGGAGATCCTCAAACGATTGAATCGCATTGTCCTTATCCTGAAGGTACGTTCGGCGTACGTACATAAAAGCGATTCTCTCAAGAAAGATTTTCATACGGAAATGCGGTTTTATATAATTTTATCTAATAATAGAATTTATAATTACAAGCGACACGCTGAACGAGTGTCTCACAGAAATCCGCTTATTTAATAATAATGACGATGACGATGCAAGGTGAACGGCCCTTAATTACAAGCCGATTAGTTCGCCACAGTCCCTTTAATCAAATTTTTCTGTCTCGCCAGACAAAGCTGTTTACCGTCGCGACACTTTCTTTTACATCCTCTTACATGTTTCGAAAACATCGAATGTAGCACTCCACACAGCTACAGATGTGTTGAGTAAGCATAGTTCGATATCTTCCTTGCGTCACTTGCTTCTTCACGATAAACTAGATCGATAACATTTCGTAACGGCTGGCGTATCAAATACGTGACGCGGCGTGATGATTTTTCTCTCCCGATTTAGGCACGAGGTAACTGTGATAAATAAGACTGTGGGAACCACCACAGGAACCCTGCGGGGGCTCTCAGTAAGATAATATTTCTAGACGATATGCGACACCCGGGCGCTTGTGCGTGCATTAAAGGGAGAGAGCGGAGAAGAGTTACGTTAGGTAACAAACCCGTTACTCTATTTCAATACCGCAGAAGGCGCGGTCGTACCTTTCTTTATTTTCATTTGATAAAACGTCTCTCCATGTTACTGTATTCTCGATACGCACGAGCACGTAATATCGAGTGTCTCGAAAGAATTACAATCGAAGCGAGTAACACGAGCAACTTATCTTCAATAATCGCGAATTTGTTCTCAGTACAGAATATTTGGCAGATATGCAAAATGCCTATACTATTAAATATTAAAGAATCAAATTTAAACAAGTTTTTAGTTAGGTAAATAATATTTTATTATTTTTTGAACTACTATATATGTCGAAATTGTTATTTTAACACAAAACATCGTTAATATGTTGTTTAATTCCATTGTTTCAGTTAAATTAACGATATATTGACTAGGAGTAATGACGATCTAAGGAATGGTTAAAAATGACTCAAATTGAGTATAATTTGACGAATTTAACAAGATAACATCTAATCTATGCAATATATATGAATAAATTAAAATTGTAAGATAATATTAAATTAGACGATTGTAAGATAATGTCAAGAAAAATTATTCTTGCGTTTATTAAAGAGTTACAGTTACAGCTATACTTATTTCCAGATGCACCTTGCAGTGCATTGTAATATTAACGTATTATGTCACTCACGCACTCTTTACTCGTACCGGCACCCATAGAAATGCGAATGCAGCCGCGCTGACAAATCGATGAGAACATTTCAAGATGTTCTTTCGCAGCTACAAGATCAATTGATCCTATTTGATCGCGTATTTTATGATTAGTAACGAACTTTATTTTTCTCTTATTAAAATGAAGATTATTAATCTTATTTAATTAACATTGTTAATACTCATTTAATTTAGTTAATGTTGAAATGATAGAAATACGAAAACAACAGTATCATGCGCATTTAACAATTGTAATTCATCGTCACACAATTTGTGTGACTTCCTTTTTTATTTACGAACTGATGAAAATGCGGAAAATTATTCACAAATAAAGATCATGATTTATAGTTATTGGTGGAGCAAGTTACGATTCTGGAAACGATGATGCCTTTGGACTTCATGGCATTTAGAGACTTATTGTGTCCGGCCTCGGGTTTCCAATCTCTGCAATTCCGCCTGCTGGAGAACAAATTAGGCGTGAAACAAGAGCTCAGAGTCAAATATGGTTACCCAAAAGTCTTCGCGAGAGATCCTGAAGCTGTCGAGGCGATCAAGCGATCTGAAGAGGAGCCCAGTCTCAGTACTCTGGTTCAGAGTTGGTTGAGCAGAACACCAGGACTCGAAGTACACGATTTCGATTTCTGGGGAAAGTACAAGCGATCGACGGAGAAAATGTTGGCCGAGCAAGAACAAGCCATACATGTAAGTAAGCCGGAGGCTACAGATTAGTATCTTGTAACTCGTAATGTTATATCAAATTAACAGATATATGAAGTTATCTGAATCAAATTATCAGACTAAAACCAGTAAGACATGAAAATTATTTGCTAATTTTTTGCTATTTTTTGCTTTTAAAAATAATTGTTTTGCTTTAGTTTTTAAAAAGTTACGAGAGGCTCGATAGCTTAGTATTAACTTTTTAAGTTACATTTTGATAATTTGACTCAGATAGCTTAATGTATCTTAAATTAGCTGATATTCTCTTCAACAATTTCGGCAATGAGCTCTTTCTAAGAAAATCTAAAATAATGACAAAACGATTAAGAAAATAAGAATTTTGATTTCTAATATGTGTATCATATAAACATTTACTAGGACATTTCATTCGCAGCTCGATTAAGACAATTAACATTGAAAATCAAAATTATAAAGTTTAGAGTTAGAGCGAGGAAGAGCAAGCGTAAAAAAATCCGTTTAAATATATAGAATATTTTTCTTTCTTTTACTTTCGAACGCGAGACGATTAATTATTCATAATTTTCAGAAACTCTCAAAGGAATACATCAAAGACTATCATTTGGCCAATTTGCACTCGCGGCAAGCAGTTTTCGACAGCATTTTCAACGAGTCGCTTCACAATGCTCTCGTAGTACGCGGGGAACGCAGATTTTCACACGCTGCTCTTCAGGGCGCAATAATGATCACTCTGTATCGAGATGAACCACGATTCAGCCAGCCGCATCAAATCCTCACGGCGTTAATGGACATCGATTCTCTAATCACGAAATGGAGGTGTAAGAAAAAACACTTATTAATATGTTATTAATGTTTATATTTTATTGAAATTGATCATTTTTATTTTTTTGCGATATCTGCAAACACAAATATTTTTTAATTTTTTTAAAATTAAAGCAGGTGCATACACATAATTATTACTATTATTTACTACACAAGTATATTTACATTTACTATATAATATACAAATACCTATTGACAGTCTTAAATTATTTATAAACGTCTAAAAGTCACTTTTGATTTATTGTCCAAGGAAATCTTAACTGTTTATACAAAATAAAATTAGAATGTTATTTTATTTTTTAGATAACCATGTTATCATGGTACAACGAATGATTGGATCTCAACAATTAGGTACTGGTGGCTCCTCCGGCTATCAATATTTGAAGTCCACATTAAGGTATTTAGCTTCAATTAATATACTTCAATTAATGAAAATTAATTGAAATTATTCATTAATTAATTCGAAATAATTTATTTACTGAAAAGATTTATCAGTGGCAGTGAGAGAAATTATGTAATCACGAATAACATTTCTTACTTATCGCGAGTTTTTATCATCAGCATACAAATATTATTATTGTAATGTCATAAGTCATTAAAACTTACATTGCTTATTTGTCGATAATTTTAACAGAAATCATCATTTATGCTTAGATAACGATTGTGAATTGTCATTCAATATGTCACTTCAGAAATCCATCGCACTTCGTAAAACGTATCAAATACTTTATCTGCTTATTTTGCAAATGGAAATATTCTTAATAAATCGCCTTACTAAATCGTTTTATATGTTTTGACTAATAGTGATAGATACAAAGTCTTTTTGGACTTGTTCAACCTATCGACCTTTTTGATACCACGTCATATGATCCCGCCGTTGACGAAGCAAATGAAAATGAAGTTATCAATCGCCTCGTACGACTGGAACTCGGACGAAGACCAAGAATCTACAGACTCTCTAAGAAGCTCGTAAATTAGCGCAAACATGACACAGCAAAGTTCATAAAAATCTCTAATAAGTTTTACTTCTTTAATGTAGTTAGTCAGTGTACATTATGCACTCACGCTGATAAGATACAATAATTAGATATTACAGATAAGAGAGATGCTTAAAAACAAATGCTCTCTTTAAAATCTTTAGCGTTAGAATAAAATATTTCTAAAAAATCTAACAAGTACTACGCACGATTTTCAGAATTAATTTACGATAGCATTAAACTTATAAATTTCAAATATTGAAAAATCAGTTGTGAAAAAATGACTAAATTAAATTATGAATTAAATAATCTAATTAGTACTAGTAATAATCTAAAATTTCTATTATGAACTAGAAAATGATCTAAAGAAAAATTAATGTCTCGATTGTTTACAGTATCGATCATTATAAAAAAAACTCATATAGTTGTGTACTTTTTAACGATTGTAAATATCACTATTTCACTTTCTGAAAGATTAAATTTTTCTCTTAACTTGCCTTTTTTATTAAAATGATAATATTTGATAGACTTCTGACGTAATAAATAGTATAGAAAACAATTAGTACTACTGTCGTGTACTTAATAAAATATTTTATTAAGTCACAATTTTTTACAACATTTCTCGATTTATTTCGTCAGAAATTGAAACTGCTGCGATTTAGAATTCTGTGATCGATTAAACAACTTCGAGCGACGAAACCTGATTGGCTATACCTGCGAACACAACATTCGTTTATCCGCTAGAAAAATATGCACTCAATTAGCGCGAATATTGTAGGCTTGTTTATTGTCTCACCGCATAAATTTTTGCCGACCGTAATGTAAATGTAACCTTTGTTGCCAAAGGACGGTCCCCACGAATTTTTAATGATGTAATGCGGTATACTCGCTGCCGTGTCGTACCCCACTATCTGCACCGCATGATTCAAGCTGTTGAACGAACCATCACAGTGATACTGTATTACGCCGCCTAAATAATTCTGCCAAGATATGGCGTTCACAGCAGCCGCCACGGGTCCATGAGTAACGAGCATCGTCAAAAGTTCGGTCTCGGCGTCTACAAAGCTGAAACAAACTAGATTATTCTCGAATGCCGGGATATTCTACAGTTCGGCGTCGAGCCGAAACCCTTCAGGCCTTCATCCTTTGTTAACGCCGACACAATCAACAACTTGACAATTGACGTACAAGCAAGAGAAAGAAATACATGTAATACCATATTCATTTCGCATGTTAGAGAAAAGTAGACCATTTTAAATAATAATGAGCATTATAAGTGATAATAAAGAAGTAGTGCATTTTAAATGATAATGCACGAGCAAAAAATAAACTACCTGTCGCATGTAAAGTCCGTTACCCTGACTCCTGACGTTTTCGTGGAAATTCTGAAAGATAAAATCTCATAATTTTTTTTTATGTTTCGCTAAAGAAACATCCTCGCAGTTTGCATGCAACGCACTTGCGCAATTTACATGTATCGGTTCGCCATGTAAGAGGATAATCAGTCTCAGATGTAATTCTTGTTTTTGACGCCAGCAACCACGAGAGTAAACTGCATATATCGCCGCCCTGGCATCCATAATTGCCCGGCATGCAGTCAATCATCTGCATAATATCGGAGAATAAATCGGTAAATTAATATAGAGAAACGTCTAAGAAAAGCTTTGAGATTTTCAAAAGATTGTTCACTACTTAAAACATCGATTTCCTTCTCAAGAGTTGGCCTCTCGTTCGTCTTAAATCTCAAAACTTTCCTACTTTCCGACGTATAAGCGTTCAAAGATCAAGGGAGCTGCTAGAATAAAAACCCAGCTGCTTTTAATGTCCAATGCGTGCGCCTAATTTATTCAGCGATGCCTCCGTGAAAGCACTTCCGTAAAATTTGTGTTTTGGGCTTCTTCGAGCGGTTCCCTCGCTTAGCAAATAGAAAAGCGTGTCAGGAATATAACGACCTACTTCCTGCACGCTAAAGGAATACAAAGTTCCGTTTTTGATGGCATACATCGATTCGGCCACCCCAATAGTGCTGAACGCCCAACATGCACCGCAACTCTCTTGGCTCTGAACTGGTCCTACGACCCCTCGGTCCCTCCAGTCGAACTTAGAGGGTATGCCAGTCAACCTTTTCACACGATTAACCGACCTCGTAGAGTGCTGATGATGATACGACTCTGTCATATGTTTTTGCCCTGCTTGACAAAATTGCCACTGTATCAGCAACTAAATTACAACTCTAAATTGTTGCGAGTACAACTTTCTCGGGGAATTCCTGTTGATTTTAAAATAATATGGCGAACGAAACTTTAATGAATCCTAAAAGTTTTCAAGATTTAAAGATCTGTCGTTTTCAGCATTAGTCTTGAAATAAATTAATTATTGTCTTAGTGGACCGAGCTTTCTCGGGAAACTATTTGTTTTTTTAAATAATCTAGCAAGCTTAATTTTAATGAATCTTGAAAGTTTCTAAAATTTAAAGATCTTTCGCCTTTTAGTATTAAAACAAAATAATTATTTGAATAACTAATTCTTTGCACTACATTATATTAATTAATACAAATATTTTCGTGAGCATGCTGTGTATTAATAAACATATTTTCAAAAGCAAATATATAATACTGAAACTAAAACAGAATTATGGAATTACTCGTTGATCCTGTTGCTCAAATCTCGTGATTGCTCGTGTTATTTTGAATTTAAACATTTAATTAACTTAATCGCTATTTCTCTCAACTAATATTAAACTTACCCCGCAAAGGCAAGTCGGGGAGTAGTGCTTGTTGCAAGAATTCATCCTGGGATAAATCGGAGAATTCTGTCAGCCCGTAGTACGCGCTTTCTTGTGACGATCGTAAACCGTTCAGCTTTTCGATATGTCGTAATGATTTCTGTAATTGATTTAATTTTTCTGTTAATACTAATTGTAAAAAAAGAAAGTTGCATCTGCATGCAACATTAATTTACAAAAATTAGTTTCTACCTATATTTATACCATGCTTTAATATTTTAATATTATATAATTTCTTAATGTATATTATATGTATATATATTATTATTATTATTGCAGTTAATTACACACAGAATAAATTCTGAACAATTCATTTCAGAAGATTTCAAAGTAAAATAGATAAATATAACTAATTAATGTAAAACTGTAATAAATCTAAGAATTAAATAAGCTTAACGCTTTTTATCATTACTTATTTCCGAAGGCGACAATTAAAATAATTAATACATAACACCGAGTCATAACGCGAGTGACTCATAACACACGCACGCTCGCGCGCTTGCATGTTTGTTGCATGTTTACGCGTTTAATTGAAATGAGATTAATAACCAATTATCATTTCAAATCCCTTAATAAAATTTATATTTAAATCACACCGTGTGAAAATGTATACGTGGAATAAACGCGAATTAAATACGAGAAGAACAATGCAATCGCGCAACGATTTAAGCCGATCCGCGATCGTGGGAATCTGATCTGCAGAACAAATCGTTCTTGTTGTTCACCTGAAAACGCTCGAATCGCTCATTATATTCCGCGGAATCGTCCCTGTAGGATTTATTGTATTGGGCTACGTATTTCGCAAACAGTTCCGCATCCTCGGCAGCTTTATCGGGCCCGATTCTGATCGGCACGATAAAGAAGCAAAGGCTCACAACCAGCACTATCACCACCACTGTTCGCCACTCCATGTCTCGTGTACGACGACGCAGAACGCACGTTCGTGATGTGCGTTCGCGCTGTCACGCGGACAGTCGACGCAGACGCGATAAGTGGAGAGTGGCCGGACAACGAGTGTAACCAGTATTTAAAGATTAAGGCGAGGAAGCGTTTGGACTTGATCGACTGAATGTCACTTCGAAAATAGCGACAGTATTTAATTTCTCGCGAACTTTTCCGCAGCGTTGAGCACATCTAATACTTTCCCGAAGAATAATTGATTTCAATTCAGCTAACACATCTGTAATAAAAGAAACGGCGAATCTTTTGCTTAAAAAATATTTGGAGTTAATATTCTTTAATGAAAATATTTATAAACTATTTATAACAAAATAATTTAAATGAGCAAGGAGATTAAAACGATTTGTTCAGATCATTTATATTTTTACATACATAATGTATACCTCAGTAATTACATCAGGTATTAAAGCGATTCTTAAATTAAAGAACAGAATAAGATTTTTTTTTTGGTAGTTTTACGTGTCATAAACCGAACTATTTCACCGACTATATGACACCTGTATTCCTTTTGTCCAATTCTATTCTTATATTTTTTTCGCTTTTACAAACGTGTATTTGAGTGTGTAAATGAGTAAATGTACTTATGTGTATGTTTGCAGTGTAATGAGCTTTCGGATCCGTGGGTTTGCTAAGCCCAAATGACTGTGCAGATCAGTCATCCTTGCGGAAAATAAATAATAAGAAGTTTTTAATCAGGTTACGTATTTTAAGGCGATTATACGATTTAATTATTATTATTTTTTTTTAATAACACCACACAGCCATATCATATCGGTGGCGTTATCTGTTGAAACAATCAGGAACCATTTACTATTCTACACTATTGGTAACAATATATCTGTATGGACTTATTGTTAGTAATGAATAGTTGCTTCAAGAGTTGGCGCCGCCAGTATGATTTTTAAGCGATTTATGCCTATTTTATACAACAGATGGTGCTTGATGGTTAATAATCGAATAATCGGCGTTTCATCTGTCAGATCACAGATGAGCAGCATAGCGCATGCGCTTTAATCGACTACTCCTAGCTTCTTCCCTGAAGAGGTCTCTTCGTTCTCTTGGTCCTTTCGTTAGCTTCGCTAAAATATGAAGCAGTGATGGAGAACCGTTCAATTTCTAAAAAGAGGAAGGTTAGCGACTTTCAGAAGCTTATCACGAGCGATACGTAAAAATATTCTTATCGTCGCAACGCGGGAAGCTTTCGGGGCGATATTTCGTCGAGAATCGGACGAATGCGATAGCCACGATTCGCGGATGACATGGATTCCGGCGTCGTTCTCGTGGCTTTCACAACTCCACATGTCCTTTCTCAAAATTATTTGAAATGTATATATTTCTGTTAAGTAGAATTCAATGTGTTTGAATTTTCCCTATAATGTCTTTGTATTACATATTTGAGAATTGTATATTTATTTCTGAGTTTAATAACCTAAAAAGTAACTATCAATAAATATAAACTTTAATTAAAACTGCAATGCGTCTAATAATTATCAGTCTATGCAGCTATCTTCAATACAAATCTATAATGAAACAAATTTTTATATATATTTCTTTAGAGATAAATTTGATACAAGAGATTTTTTTGTATACTTTATGTATATTTATCCCATTCCTCTTATTTTCAGTTTGTAGGCGATGGTGTCTTCAGAGCTGAACTGAACGAGTTCTTGACTCGTGAGCTCGCCGAAGATGGCTATTCGGGCGTGGAAGTCCGCGTGACGCCAAATCGGACTGAAATTATTTTACTGGCCACCCACACGCAGAGCGTACTCGGCGAGAAGGGACGCAGGATCAGGGAACTGACATCTGTGGTACAAAAGCGATTTAACTTTAAAGAACAAAATGTTGAGTTGTATGCTGAAAAAGTAGCCACTCGTGGTTTGTGTGCTATCGCGCAAGCAGAGTCTCTTCGCTACAAGCTAATTGGAGGTCTTGCTGTACGAAGGTACGTCGGAGTTTTATTTGCCTTCCACTATTTGTTAGTTCTAATTGTGTCTGTAATTTTCATTAAATATTATTTTATTTTAATCAGGGCGTGCTATGGTGTTCTGCGGTTCATCATGGAATCTGGCGCGAAAGGTTGCGAGGTCGTTGTCAGTGGCAAATTGCGTGGTCAAAGAGCGAAATCAATGAAGTTCGTTGATGGTCTCATGATCCACTCGGGTGAACCGACTAACGAGTACGTGAATACTGCCACCCGACATGTACTCCTGCGGCAAGGTACGATTGTATTATCACAAAAATTGTTTTCGTTAACGTAACAATGTATTTATAAAAAATTAATATTAAAATGTGTATATACATATGAAATTTATATTATATCCAATTTATTGTAGTCATTCATATATGTATTGTAATTCATATTACTTATATTTGTAATATATTTTAGGCGTATTGGGAATCAAAGTCAAAATTATGTTACCATGGGATCCCAACGGCAAGAGCGGCCCGAAGAAGCCTCTTCCTGACTATGTATCGATTGTGGAACCGAAAGAAGAAGTACCGCCATCAGTTCCAATCTCCGAAGTGAAACCAGCAAAAGACATAGTTCAACCTCCTCCTCTTACTGTATAATAATTTTTTTAAATGCAGTTTTATATGCATTTAAAAAATAAATACAGAAAAAAAATCTATATTGTATCTTATTTCCAACGTTTTGATATATGAAACATTAAAACAGAATAATTCATGCTGGATAAGAATATCTTTAGAAAACTTTATATTTTATTTAAAAAGATTTATTAATGTTTTAAGACGTTTGCTACAGTATACCGATAACTATTTTCATTTACAAAACCATACTCAATTATTTTTAAACATGATAAATATTCAAATATCAAGTAGAAGATAAACGAAATAATACTAGACTATAACAATTGATAGAACAAACAGGTATGACAGGTATTAAACTTATTTCCAGAGCTTATCCCAAAAAGATGGCGGGTCAACCATTCCGTATAATTCGGAAATATAATTTTACAACTTATACTAGGCATTACATACATTCCCTAATACCGCAAAACCGTGCGAAACCAATCAAAAAACCATAATCAACATTAAACTCCATTAACCAGTGACCTTCATTATACATCATTATCTACTCGTTACAAATTCATAACTCAAATTTATATGCAAAATCATAAAGGTTAGTATATGTGCATAAGTTAGCTTCACAATTCTTAAATATAAATTTAAAACTTGAAAAAGAGAATCCACCACGAAATTTAATAGCTAAGTTATATAATTGTCTTTTAAACTATAAATTTTACGATAGTAGTAAGAATCCTCACATTCTCATTTAACGTTGTCATAGATGAATATTTTTTATTAATGTAAGGAACCGTTCGTATGCTTTGATTGTTTTCATAGATAATCATGTAATTCACATAACATTCATTATGAATTTTGATGTCGGCACTCATTTGCGCTAACACTAATTCATGAAAGTGTCGCTGAGTGGACCCTAGAACCCTAGGAGATCTGTCTTTGAGAGACAACATGAGAAAAAATTGAATTCAATATCATAGATATTATTGACGCACTGGTGCCATTTGTTGGGTTAGAGAAAGTAGACCGTCGATCATTCTTCGAACGATGTGCGGCACAGCCGGCTTTTTCGACACCGAACTCAATCCGTTTCTGAGCTCATAAAATACATTACGCGTGAATGGGTTTCTTTGTGATGCAAGACGCAGTTTCAAGAACTGATAATAGATAAAGGGAGTCAGCAAACCGGCACGTGCTCTGTAAAAAAAAAAAAGGATATTTAATATTCTGTAACATCATTTCTCGATTATAATCGCGACAAGACAGGAATACAAGACAATCGTGCACAATACGTACGTGAATACTAGAAGTACGGTAAATGGCAAGATGATGATTTCCGATAGAGCACACAGGCGAAGGATATTCCGCGATTGGAATTCCACCAGAGATATCAACAGACGAGCGCCCCACCAGCTGTTGTGGCCTAGACACTGCAGAGAGATCACAAGTTTCATTTATATTCTTATAATGACTGTGCAGATTAGTTACAACGTATAATTCTTTTTCTGCATCTGTAATATCGTCGTATATAGTGCATAATTAACATTAAATTGTTTACTCACGTCTAGCAACGTAAGAGAATAACTGGCCAAGTGCATCAGAGCGAAAAGAAAAACTGGCGTGAGCACCACTATACACGAATCAGTTCAGGATTCAATTTTCTTGAAATATGACAAATTTAAAAAATGTAATAGATTATGAATTACTGAAGAAACTGTATAAATGAAAAGGATACATGTAACTGGTGCCGCATACAAAAATATCAAGGAGTAGAATAGATAGTGGCACGAGTCTTCCAGCAGCAATGTCTCTAAAAATTGTCTCGTGAGCTGAACACGAGGTACTCGCTGGTGCAGACGTAACGCGCTGGTCGCCGCATTATTCATTAATACTTTATAGTATATATTGTAGGGATTCCTGGAAAAAAAAGCGAAATTTTTAAAATCCACATCAGACCACCAAATTGAGAATTACGAACTAAAAATTTGAATTTGATCCAATTTGCAATTCTCAATCTCTATAGTCTGATACAAACTTAACTCTCCGTCGGCAATCTTTTTTTACTAACACTAGCAGCAAACTGGTTTCTTTAAGTTCATTCCATATTATTTTAATAGACTTTTAAAAAATGCAAAAAAAATCTTGTTACTTGTCAACATCTCTAAAATATTCAATCGGTTTTAAATGTTAAAACCAATTGTTTATACAAAGCGAAATTTATAAGATATTTGAGAAAATAATTTCACTTGTGTCTTAAAAGATCCAGCGTGTTGACAGAGAGTTAAGAAACTTGACAAAAACAGGCATCATTTTAGCTCTATAAAATTAAGGAAGATAAAAATACCCAAATATAGGAATGATGTAACCGATGGTGAATATTATGGTGAAGAGTCTAGTGACCCATAATCCAAATTTAATTTTATTATCTATAATATGCTGTTTCAAGGCTGGCCATCCCTTCTCGACTTGTGGCGACGAGTCGCTGGATCCACTGCTTGCTGTGTCTGCCATTCTGAATGCTGGAAAGAAAAAAAATCTAAGAAAACGATTAAGATTAAAAAATATTACAAATATATCAGCCTGTACATGGAAACTCATCTGCGCTCTTACGACGGAAATATCAACCGAATCTCAGAAAAAACTCGTTTAATTTATGCACATTTATTAAAGCGCTGAAACCCAGAGAGCTGCAGGTGTATAGATAAATAAAAAAAAAAAAAGCGCGGCGTTACGTATCGCATTACGTGTTTCCAAAGGCTGCTTTCCAAAGGCTTTAAAAAAAAAAAAAAAACGAAGAGGAATATTTAACGGCGTTTTTAACGTCAAAGTGGATCGTGGATCGCAGCCAAAGTGAAAGTGGCCACGCTTTCTGCGAGCTGGGCCGTCTCCTCTCGAGAAAGTCACGGTCGCCAACGAGCGAGAACTCGAATCCCGATGACGTCGGAAACGAGCGTGCGTAAGCAGTTTTTTCGCTCTGCACGCAGCCGCGGTCGCACGCGGATCCACACACGACCGTGGTAATTACAATCGTCACCCGGACGACACCGTCGCGTCGGGCACCCGTCGTGCCCGATGTCCAAATCGGGCGAGCGAGAACGACGGATCCGCGTGGGCCGGATACTGGGTCGGGATACACTTACGCGCTGCACGCTTCCGCACCAAGACGCACCGGATACTCTCCCGCGGTACGAGCCACACGTCAATGACAGACGGTAAACAATCGCGCGGATCCACCTATTCGGAACATCTACGTGTCTGAACGAGGGTCCCCCCGGGGCTATTGGTGAGCGAGTCTGGTTTGCGCGAGGCCCCCCGTTCGCAGATGTCGCGCGGAATCCGCAACGTGGCGCCATCTCGGCCCGAAATCCGCAGCGAGACCTTAGCGGGACTCCACGTGATAGATCGGTAATTGATGTAATCTGCAATGTCCATGTTTGACCTAACCTAACCTTTCATTCTAGAAGATATAAAAGATTGCGCTATATAACCCAAAGGTGGGGTTGAAGGCGCTAACGCTCCTAACCTAAAAGGAGCAAAAAAAAAAAAAAAAAAAAAAAAAAAAAAAAAAAATTTTATTCATTTTAAAAAAAAAAAAAAAAAAAAAAAATAGAGAAATTAATTGAACAGGTCCGAAAGTTAATCATCGATCATTACCATTCTGCTCGCAGAATTGTGAGAAGTAGTATAATTCCAACTATGGAAATTTCCAGTTCGTATACTTTGTCATTCTTTTTAATCGTCGAGCTAATTGTCGAAGGAACTCGGCCGCGTTCGGCTCAATTTCGTTTCTTCTGCTAGGACTGAAAATTTATACTGTATGAGATGTAAATTATGGATTGAAGTGTTAAAAATTTACAACAGCTAATGCAATTGGCGCATAGCATAATGTCCTTCAATTTTACAAAATAAATGCTACGTTTCGTTTTTCCCGCTGGGATTTGAAAAACTACAATGTACGTGACGTAATCTATAGAGAAATATAGATTTTTCAAGTCCCACAGGAAAAACGAAACGTAGCATTTATCTCGTGGAATTGAAGCACGTTATGCTCATGCGCCAATTGCATCAGCTGTTAGTAACAGACGCAGTTATGTGTTATCTTTAACGTTTGGCAGCCGGAAATATGTATTTATATGAAAGTGCAGGAGAATTATCTAGTCTTTTTTAAGTATGTATAGCTTGTTCTCTCTTCAAGGATAACTAGTCTGTACAGTCATTTAATATTACATTACTAAATCTTTTCACGTATCGCGCATGCTTATACATTCTTGTAAATGACAGTAAAGTGAGTGTTTGCAGAAAAGTGTGAAAATAAGAGACTGTCGGAACCAAAGAAACAGGTGAATTAAAATTTAAATGTATACGTGTTAAAGAAACTTTGTTAAACTGATTATAATTTTAGGATCTTTGTTATTTCACGTATTTCCTATTGTCTCTCTGACATTTGCATTATAACATTATATATTGTTTAATTGTTATTTTATAATTATATTTTATTATAGTAATTATATTATCAGTAGATATGGATAAAATGTATCAGAGTGGGGCGGTATAATAGAAAAGTCCCAATTTTAATTTAAGTCCCAATTAAAAAAAGGATCTTATTGTAATTTAAAAATTTATCGAAAAGAATGTCTTGTGCGTGCGCGAAGACACATGAAGAAGAAATGTATATGAAAGAACATGCATGAAGAAATGTACATGGAAAAGAAGTATGTACATGTGAAAATGAAATGTATACGAGAAAATTCACTGTGAAAAAGACGTATTTAATGGCCAAATGAATATTTCTTTACATGTTTGTCGATAAATTTCGGCAGTTTTTATTTCGTCTTTAAATTCAAAAGAGAAGAAACAAACAAGGAAAAAAAGACGTTTCTGTTTTTATAATTCCGAAACAAATTAATTTTTTATTTTGAGATAGATCGATCCATCACTAATTTGCATCATATTATTGCATATTATTGCATCATATTAAAAATAACCCATTATATGGACACATAAGAGCTTTGTATCGAAACAATAAAAGAGTTGTCATAAAAGTGATGTAAATAAAAATATTTTGATTTTTCTTAATGCGAGAATTTTAAATTTAAGGTAGAAACATTTACATAACAATAGGTCAACGATACAATTTTAGTTATGACATCAAGCACCACTTGTACCACTTTTTCTGAATAGAAATTTATCGTCGCAAGATATCTCACAAGATTTATTACCATTGAATCATTATCGATCGTAACATTTCAATCGTTTATTAATAAATATGAAACGTTACAGATAAAAAATTATTTACTATGATATGCACATCATGATCCTCTGATTATGTAATGCATTGATAAATTTGTGAGTAAAAACTAGAAATAAATGATAAACGTTATTTATTATTGTTTATGTTGTTGTAAGCTTGTATTATTTATTATCGATAAAATGCTTTTTTATTGTGAGAATTTTATTTCATTTAAGTCGGTAGTTTATATGTAGCTGCTGACGAAACTGAAATAAGTTATACAAATGCAACCTCAATTGTGTTTATTATTTAATGTTCTAATTACTCACCTGTTATCTAATTATTCGTCTCTTGATTTTGAAATATTCGTTTAATCATGGTTTTTTTTACGTAGTTGAAAATCACAATGGCCGGTAGTTATAGTCAGTTTTTAAATTTAAGATTATCTTAAGTACAGCCTTACGTGGTTCTAAACCAATCACAGAGCTGTATTAACATCTTGAGACAATACTTAAGACAGTCTTGAAATAAGAACTGACTATGAAATTCGCCAATGTTTGCTAAAAATAAAAAAAAAACCGCGAATGATAGGCCTATTGTACACAAAGTTTCGCCTTTTGTTTTTCTGAATTTTTCTGCGGTATTGTGCGAAATAGCTTTAATACATTCGATACAACGCTTAATTCAGTTCTTGGTAATTGCACAAATTATCTGGTAACTATTGTGATAACGTAACAGCTACGTAACTACTACTATTGTTATAATATAACTACGTTAGATGTATAGTGCGTAGAAATAAAACATGATAAATTATGTAAGGGTTCGAAAGACATTATGAAAATAGAAAATAAGTATTCTATTTTTTCAGAGGATGAATATTTCTTATTCAAATCTTCTAGCAAGAGATTACTTATTGAATCCATATTGTTTCGTATAGTACTTCAATCGGAGATTGAGAGATATTCAGAACAATTCTAGAGACTCATTAAGATTTCATCAAGTAAGGACAAAGTATGCGAGAATAGTTGCGATATTAATATAAAATTAGTAGCGCACATTACTGTATCAGTGAAGTAAATCAGTGAAAGAGAATATAATAAATAAACAGATAAAATTACATATGAATCTAAATTATTGTATTTTTCCAGAAATCGTTTGGACATAGTCTAAGATGTCACTTCTGTCACGGTCCGACGAGGACTGAAGATTTCTCACTTCAAGGATATGAGAAAGTGCGAAGATGTACTAGAGAGGGGAATAAACAGAATATACTTCTTAAAAAGAGGCTTCCCATATATATGGCGTATGCACGAACGATCGTGCACATAACGGTTGACGCGGCTGGAAAGTACGGATGTGGAGCGAGTAAGAGTAGTGCCTAACGGTGATCGGTTTGGTCGAAGAGGTGTTTCTTGAAGCAACTTGATCTTGCAGCTAGCATTTTGATCCTAAAAATCGCGATAAGTATATTGAATTTATGTTTGTTAATTAATTTTTCACGAGAAAATGTTACTCGAAGCAGCAATGATCTGTGTCTTTACTACGATCGTTGCCTTCGCCTATTCAAAATGCTGGATCTGCCAAATAAAATATTATTCTCTTGGAATAATGTATCATTTGCACGATGTATTCAGCATCAGGCACAATAAAATAGGTAAGAAGAAAATATACAGGATATTTTTTTAAAGATCACTCAGTAATTAAATAGCATTGTTTATCAAAAATTGAATTAAACAATTCTAAACCATGTTTTTTAGAATGTTTAATAAAGCAGTAATTATTGCATAAAATTAATCCAATTAACATCGTTCTTTAGACAAACATATGTAAGTTACGCATTTGGTAATGAATGTGAGCGCTTTGCTGTTAGGTTCGCAACGTACACATTGTTAGAGACGTAGCATATTGGCAAGACCGTAGCCAGAAAAAAATTCGGGGGGGTCCAGTGGGATCAAGTATTATCTCGACACTATTGAAACATATATTTACTAAGGTATAAAAATGTTTTATCGTGTAAATAAATATTTTAAAAGCCATAAATTTGTTTAAAACAGTTTTTGGAAAATAAATATTTTTTTCAATAAGAAAAAAATTACGTTTATTGTATTGAACATAATGTTTATTAA
>VBVQ01001690.1:0-31646 GCA_011636635.1 Tetramorium simillimum
CCCCGCCCCCAGCCACCCTGCCTACATATCGCGAGACCGATATAACTTCGGTAGAAGTTGAGATTTCGATAGGCGAGAGCGACCGAATCCCTACGCCCGCTGCGCGCGATTGGCGCGAGATATACATTTATTAATATTGGCCTGATTGAAATTGTACATCGACATCAATCTCTCTCTCCGTACAACACACGGCTCGGCACGAGACAAAAAGAGGACAATCGCGGCCTGGTCGGGAACAGGCGCGGGATCCGGCACGCGTGAGAGATTTCAGATCCCGTGCCTCTGCCGATCGACGAAGGAAGGTGTTGCAACGGAGCTGGAGCTCGGCTCCTCTATGACTCCCCTTCGCGCGGATCCCTCTTCTCTCCAAATAAGACGCACAAATGTGACCTGTAAGTCCACGCTGCTCTGTCGCACTCTCGCATGCGCGCCGTCGACGCGGTGCCTACCCATGTATGTAAGTGTATCGCATTTGCGTCGCGACAAGCGGCGTACACATGCACACACACATACAAAAATGTATGGACACAGAGGCAGACACACATACATACACACACACCGAGAGAGCGAAAAGTAGGTTCCGAGTGAAGATAGCGCATAGAACAGGCGCACACGGATGAACGAGTGCGGACGAATGTGTGCGCGCGCGCGCGAATCACGATCGTGCGCGGCGAAGGATGACGACTTCAGGCCGCAGCACACGCGACGTGACACAGGCTGGCCATAGCGCACGATATACATACACGCGGGCCTCGCGTTAATGCCTTAACACGTGAATTTAGGTGTTTACCGGAGCGTGTGTTTGTGTGCGCGCGCGCGCGCGAGGGAGATATGCGTACGCGCATATAAATCCCTCGTGTGTTAGGGCCATTAACGATCCCGCGTGTCCAGGCGCTACCGATACGCGGGCGATATACCCACGAGGACACCTGAAATAATAACCCTAACTTACGCCGGGACACACTTACGCGCCGCGCGCTCGTGCGTTTACGTAAATTTAACACGCGAGAATGTGGCACGCGGCGCAAACCAGTCTACGGAATCGTCCATGTACTTAAATTCCCGCACAACAAAATGTCTAAAGTCGGATCGTGAGACAGCTTAAAGTCGTCTTTTAGAAGTATGCCTGAAAGACGTCTTGTGACCCGATTTTAGACATTTTGTTGTCTGGGTTAACTATTTATTTTCACACGCCGAGTCTCTCTCTCTCTCTCTCTCTCTCTCTCAAACACACATGTCTTACGAGACTTTGTATGTTATGATTATATGCCTACCGTCGAATCTGTGTGCGCCGCGGCCTTTAAGGCCACGCCGTAACGCATACGAGTAACCCGACACGCGGGAGAGAGAGAGAGAGAGAGAGAGAGAGAGAGAGAGAGAGAGAGAGAGTGCGTATTACACGCACGCAATGTGCGAATAGTTTATAGCGAGATGATCGGGTAGCACGAGCTATGTTTTTGTTTTTTTTTAATAGCGCTCGAGCCAAACGTTTTATCATTCGAGGCTCTTATGCATCACGCTCGAGATGCTTATGTAAATTAATGCTTGGCGCGACAGGGTTTTTGTCTCTCTCTTTCTCTTTCTGGTAAGTACCCGCGAGCGTTTCTCCACGCGTTGAGCATCTCTCACTCTTTTTGTTTATCCCTTTCGCGGCGTTGGTGATAGCGCGCGCGCGCTCGCACTCACTCACTCGTGAGTGAGAGTGAAGTTAGTTAAAACCGCCTCACGCCGCGTCTCCCTCCCCACCCCATTTTTTCCACCGTCTCTCCTCTCTCCCTCCCGCGCGTGGAATGGCATCCGCGCGTTTAGAGACGAAAAAAAAAAAACGAAAACAAAAGGGAAAAAGGGAAAGAAAAAAAAAAGAAAGGGAAACAAAGGAAAACCAGGGCCACGGCGACGGGGACGTGCGGACTCCCCCACGTAGCGGATTCCCCGTATTTATAGTCCTCCGTGTGCGTTCACGTACATTGCACCCGTACGGCGGGCATTGCATATCGGCGATGCGTAAGGTGCGTGCGTGCCCGCGCGCAGGAACTCGCGAATCGTGTAACGGGTGTACGTAATGCTTTCGCGCGCGTCGTTACGCGTAAAATAAACGAATGTGTACATACGTGCTAACGGCGAGAAGGCGACAGAGCGAGAGGGGCGGGGAGGGGGAGGGGAAGAAAGAAAGAGGCTCGCCGCGTTTGCGATCGTCGCGGGGGCCACTCTTACCTCCTCTCCTACCGCGCTTGAACGATGCTCGCGCGATTCGGCTTTCTTATCTCTTATTCGAGGATCACTCCGGTTTACCCTTTCCGCCCCGCCCCGCGACGGACGATCCCCCCTGGCGTTATCCCGGCGATACCTCGCATTAGCGATATTTGTGTTTGCCTTCAATTAAGCAACATCGTCGACGATAACAGCGGCGACAAATCGATGTCGCGTCGCTCAATTGGAGAAGGTACATCGCGTTTGTTATGGTTGTTACGCGCGCGCGTAAGAGAGAGGGAGAGAGAGAGAGAGAGAGAGCCGCGGAGCGAATCCTTGCGCTACAATTTGCAGCTGTTATTCTCGACAAGTGATTTAACTTTTTTTTTTCTTCCCCTAAGTAGGCGCGGACTACGGAGGTTTACGGGAGGATGGCGAGTGCAACAACCTACGGCGCGTGAAACTGCATTTTGTAATGAAGGATGTGTATGTACGCTCGCGCCGGCACATTGCGAAAGTCGCCTTTTCCTCCTGCGGACTCGATCGCGATCACAATGCGCGATCGGGATGAGCGCGACGCGCGGAGCGCAGGTCGACGCGCGTTGAAGCGCGCGCTTTGGTTTGACGGACGGTTCTGCCCGCGCGAATGAACGTTCTTTTACCCTCAACTGCCAATTAATGGCTCGCGGAGCTACCGGGTATAATGGCAATTTAAGCGCGCGCGCGAGAGAGAGAGAGAAAGAGACGAAGACGTCTCAAGCACGGATTATTGTTTGGCGGTCTTATGTAATAGCGGCACGTAATTTTGTAAACGGCGCATTTCCGCTTACACAATTATGGTAGAATATTCGTTATGAGTGTTTTACATATATTTCTACCAGTGCGGATTAACTTTAATCTCGGTTTAACTTACTTTCTATCTTTTTTTAGTCCCAAGAATTAAAAAAAGATGAAAAGTAAATTAAACCGAGGTTAATCTGCATTGGTAATGAACATTGATCTTTTAATCCTTTACCCTCTCCTCCTTTTTATCTATCTGTTTATCTACCTGTCTCTCTTCCCCTTCTTTTTTTTCTATCGAAGAATTTAATCATTATATCATTATACATAAATCTATTTTTATAACATTTATCTTTTATATAATCCCAAGAATTAGAAAAAGATGAAAAATAAATTAAACCGAGGTTAAATTTAATCTGCGTTGGAAAAAATAAACATTAATCTTTTACTCTCTCCTGCCCTCCCCCCCTCTTTATCTATCTGTCTCTCTTCCCCTTCTTTTTTTTCTATCGAAGAATATAATCATTATACATAAATCTATAATTATAATATCTATCTTTTATATAATTGTGCACACGTATAAACGTTACATATACATGTACATTAAATATAACATACGTTATAAATAAAATTATTATATAATTACTGTGACACGTTAAATAATAATTGCATCGTAGTATTAAATTGCAAAGTCTCTATTCATTTAATTAATTAGTAAATAATTAATATGATTCTGTTGAATAATCTCAGCTTGTCCTTTCACTCATTGTTTACTATCCTGAATCTTCTTGTCAATCTCTATCATAGAAAACAATCTAATATTATCACGATAGTTTTTACTGAATATATGTATCCGCGTTATTAAAGATATAAGAAAATGTATGTAAAAGATATAAGCGCAGATTAAAAGACCATTGTTTACATCGTACGTCAGGGAAACTAGTTTTCATGATCATGAATAATGTTCGGAGATCGTTGTCGAATAAGAATACACGCTTTCCGCGTTTGTGCGTGCAAGGACGATGAGGCAATGCGCACTTACACCTTTCTCGAATCACGGTGCGTGGACGATAACTGTGTACATAATAAGATTTTAGCAGATTGAGAAACTAAAACTGTTCGTGCCAATTGTAAGACATATTTTTATTTTCTCTCTCAACTGAAGCCTCGTCTGCGATTGTTCGTCGATTGGAATTGGAGCTCGATACGGTGCAGAGGATCTGGAAACAATAGCCGGAGTCAAAAACAGACTTTGCAAAATCCCTGTTAAGAATTTTGTCGGCGATACGTCAGCGCGATTGTAGCGTAATTTCCTTAACGGAATACGATGGCGGGATGACTGCGGAAGCTAAATTAAATCTACTATCCCGTAACCGAAGCGTTTAAATACAATACATGGCCATTTAAACAAATGGCCATTACGAGACGACGGTTTCTGCTGGCGAACCGTTGTCGGATCGCGTCGGCAGGTTTTGCTGGCATACGAGATGAAACGCGCGGTTGATGCCAATCTGCCGTAATATTTTAATCCGAATCCGCTGGTATATTAACATTTTGCTTACTGGAGAATTTCTACTTTCGAGTGTATTCCATAATGCGATTTCTACTTTCATAACGATGGGAATACGACAGGCAAAATGCATATATCCTTGGCAGAAGGTTGGCGAGGACGGGCACAAACACGGGTCTGATAAGTCGAATGGCACAGGCAGCTAAAGGATTCGGTTTCACAGGCTCATTAACATCCAAACGGCATAGCAAGATTACAGGAACGTTTCATCGTAACATTGCATAAATGCTGTAAAACACAGATTGCTGCAAAATACACACACAAACATAGAACATTTCTGCATTATTTTCATAAATTTTTGAAACATTGCTAACTCTACTGCAAATTTATATTTATACAAAGTTTCTGCAGCATTGTAATTGTAATGTAACTGTAAGATACACAAACAAACATAAAACATTTTCATAATATTTCTGCAGTATTGCACTGCAATCTACCATATTGCAACATTGTGATATAACTGTGAGATTCACACACAAACAAACAGAACATTATTTTCATAATATTTCTGCAGAAATGTTTCTGTAACATTGCATAGATATAAATTACAAAATTACAACTTTGCTGTACATACTATAGTTAGCGAGCTCCCAGGTAAAACAAAAATTACATCACGTGACGTGAAAATAACGCTAAAACAGCGATAAAGTGACATCATAATTTTAGACAAAATGATATTATCTTCGTGACTTTTTATTCTACTTGGTCTGACATCATTTTGACATTGAAATGTCAAAAACATATAATTCTGACGTGAAAATGACAAATAACGTCAACCAGCTACCTGAGTGCAAGCCTCTGCGCGCCGTACGCGGGCATTCAGCGAAAAAAATACAATAGAACAATGAAATGATTTATGATCCGGTCGCGAAGGGGGTCCGCGACGGAATCATCCACCCTTACGCTTCCACCGTCGTTCCTCACGATCATCAGCGAGCGTGACGACGAGCAACATCAGAAGTCACGCGTGTGTGAATTACATCAGTTACATGCGACGTCGCCGTCGATTGCCGGGCCGCCGTTCGCGATCCAACGAGATCGAAGCAACATGCGCGCGAGAGAGAGAGAGAGAGAGAAAGAGAGAGAAGGCGCTGACGCGCGGATTCGGAAGGTACAGAACGCTGCGCGGCGCGGAGTACGCGGACGCGAGCGCGATGGCGCAAGAGTGGGCCGCGGTAGTTGGGGTAGGGACGGGTAACGTCAGCATGTCGTACGCCTCGCTATCGTACGTAGAATCACGGGCAAATCAAACATGGCGATTCGGTCGCTGTTTACGGTGCGAGCATACGGTTACTAGTGCCGCGGCGGGTGGTGCCAGTACGCGAGAGTGACTCCTGGGCGTCGGTGCGTGTTCGTGCCATCTTGTATTAACGGACCGCGGTGAGCAACGCGGGCATGGAGCCGCGCAGGGCGGACACGGCGACGAGGAAAGCGTCGGGCGGTGCGGACGATGGACGAGTACGCGACGCGAAGGGCGTAGAGGCTGGGCCAACGCCTGCGACGTCATCGCCTCCGGTCGCCGGGCGACCGCCGCCATCTGTCGGCGAGAGCACGGAGCGGGGCGTCGATTGCGCGAACGGCGGAAATGTAAGGCCCGGTCGATCGATAAGTGACGATAATATTTTTAAAATGCCTAGTTTATTCGCTGACAAGGTATATTGTTTTATTTTACAAATTCAGTTTTCTGCAACTTTGTGTGACTTGATGAAATTTAGAAATTCAATCGATTCAATAATTAGCGAGATTTAAGCAGATCGGTTAAATTTAAATATTTTGTTTATAAAATGATATTAATTTATTGCGTTATGAACATGCATGCATTCGTAACTATTTATGAAGAATCTGTATAATAATGAAAGTAAATACGCAGTATAACGCCTCCATCCCTCCGATTTTTATAAATCTTTGTAAATTTGTATGTTTTCATGCGTAGAATGTTTCCCGAGGAGGAAAATCGTCGGTCAAGTCCCACTTTTTTAAATTTAATTTTAAAGTTTTTTTTATGTCTAAGTAAGAACATGATAAATTACAAATTCAGAAAGATTTATGAAAATCGGAAGGGGGGAGGGGGCGTTATACTGCATATTTACCATAATGAAAAATCACGAATTTAATACTGCCAGTTATTTAGACACTTCTATTGATATATTAGACAGTTGATACTGTCGATGCTCTTTAAATACCTCCTGGTTCCAGGACGCTTTATTGACAGTTACGATGTAATCATATGGTCGATGATCCACATTAATTTCAGTGACTCTTTCTACGGTCGTAAAACAGATTCTAAACATAAAATTGCGATTATCATGCAATCGTTATACGTTGAATTTACTTAACGGCTTTTGTTATTTTGCAGTATCCAAAGTCTCTTACAAATACCTGCACAAGATTGGAGAGTGGTAGCGGCAGCGGCGATCAGGACGGCGGTCAGCATGAGGACGGAACGGACATCGCGGCGAAAAAGAGAAAAACTCGGAGGGGTAAACCCAAGCATAGGAAATTGAAGCCGTACTCGAAGCAGTTGTCTTATCAGCAGCAGTTGCGGAGCAGGTGCATCGGTAGGATCGCCAAAACCAGCAGGCAACCACCGGCCTTATACAACACCACGCAATTTCTTATGGCGGATCACAGCGATCTGCCCGATCTCGAGCAGAAACTGTCGGAAGCAGCGTCGCTGGAAGTACCTGCTATGTTTCAGAAGCCACCGGCACCGTCGCGCACTCGCGATTCCAGTTTCAGCGTGGATTCCGACGAGGATTATTTTTACTCGTCCCCGGAGGACGAGGAGGAGTTTCTGACGAAAGAATTCTCAACCGCCTACGAAGCTGTTCACGAGGAACGTTTGAACACGCTGACAAAGACGGAATTGATACAGGAATACAGGCATTTAGAGGCCAAAATGGATTCGTTGACAAAAAGATTACGTAGCAAGGGCATTCATCAAATGGAGGAGAGGGATTCGGAGAACAAAAATGTCTCTACCACGGATACCGAGATAGCGAAGAAACTGAAGCTGTGTCAACAGCGAATCGAGGATCTGTTGCAACAAAATGAGGAGCTGAGGCGGGAGAACGAAGTGTTGCGTACCGAAAAGAGATTACGCGCGAGCAGCTCCGATTCTAGTGTCGACAGTGAAAGCGACAGCGACAGTTCTAGTAATAGCAACCAAAGTGGATGTAGTTGCTCTCTTTCGAGTCCAGTAACGTCTCCTAAGCATACTTATAAATCTAGATTAGATAATAATGTAAGAACAGATAACAAAAGCGATAGCTGCGATACTAGCCAAAGTGGAAGTCCCAGAACATCTATAACACCTACTAATTTCTCTAATGGTCATATAATTCTGAATGAAACTGGTAGTTTACCCACGTAGATTTCGAAGTAAGTTGCTACTCGGTGCGTATTGATATTACGTTCGATATTACAAAAAATTCCCGTGGTAAGGCAGGCTGCATCCATTTGATATTATTGATGCAACATTTTGAAGAAGCGGATTCTTCAATCAGTTTTGTTGGAATCGAATATTTCATCTTCTAATATACTTGCTAAAATCTTGTAGATTATCGTTTAATATCCCATTACTATTTGCTGATCCATTCTTCTTTAAGACTGTATACATGTACAGTCATGTGGATATATATATGTATAACAATATAAATATAAGATTAATGTTCTATAGAACTGCTCGCATCTGTTTGTGCTATTTTGTTATCTGCTTGACAAAATACCGTACCTATCATGTATTTGCTGCTATCTCTTGTTTACTCTAGTACCGTACACAATGGAATTTGTGTTTTTCAGCCTGATTTTATTTTTCTCCTTTCGCGTACTGCCAATTATAAGAGTTATGTTTATAAATAAACGGTCTACAGACCATCAACTAACGCAGACCTATGTAAATATACGCATGGGTGAAGTGCTATGCATGATTCTTTTAGACCCATCAGAAGTATTATGTGTATAAAATGTAATATTATCAAATGTGATGACCTATATTGTAGGAGATTAAAAAATCTTTGTACAATTGTATAGTTTTAGTCAGTAAGACAAAATGTTAGTTTATGGTCTGAAAATGTAAGATACGCTAAAAGTGTTTTTCGCATTTCCAATTTTTAATAAATTTTATGTTTTGCTCCGACGTTTGTTTTAATTGTAAACAACGTTTAGGATCCTGGTCTTTGAATATTTACAGTCCATTTTCCCTGATTTCTAAAATAAAAATTATATAAACTTATTACTTCGAAAGACTTGAAATATTTTCTTAACGAAAACAGAATTGAATTTAAAACATTTTTCACAACATTCATGTTAAAATAATAAATAATATCAGCTTATTACTTGGAAACTTCAAAATAGATATAAAATCAAATTAATATTACTCACTAAGATAATACCGAGACCAGTAATTGCAAAAATAATTTCTCAAGGTACTATATATGTTTATATTTATTTATTCATGTTTTATTTTATCTTATTTTTCTATGACTTTCTAATGATTCCAGGCTATTAAATACTAAGTCATACAAAACGGATCTAAAATTAAAGTAACTTTGATAATATTTTATAATTGGATGACGCGTGGCTCCGTGCCAACGCGAATGATTAGTAATGGAAGGGTCGAGCCCTACGCTAACTAGAGTATTTAATTCCCCCAAGCCAAGATGACCTAAATTTTGGATTTAGTTACTAATTTTGCTCACTAGGGTGCGTCTAGTTACAGTCTAGTTTGCGAGCCGTTGGCTGGTGGCGTTTAGGTAGCAGCAGAGAGAAGAAACCTGAGAGCGGCCTACGATTAATGTAGAACGGGCTTAACTAGAAACAAGGCGCTCATTGGCTGTCGTAAGTCGCAACTGGTTGCTTGCGATTAATATAGATCGTTAGGTGTTAGGCCGAAACCGTGAAGTTTCAATCAATTACGTCATTCGTTTCCATTGTGTATAACCACGCATTGTTCGAAATTTTACGCTTTTGACATAAATTAATTAATAGTTTACGGTCTCCATAAATCCGGCTTATGTCTATTTCTACCAATGCAGATTAACTTTAATCGCGGTTTAACTTACCTTTTATCTCTTTCTAGTTCCAAAAATGAGAAAAGGATAAAAAGTGAGTTAAATTGAGATTAAAGTTAATCTGCATTGGTAGAAATGGACATTATTGTCTATTTCTACTACTGCAGATTAACTTTAATCTCAGTTTAACTCACTTTCTATCTTCTTTTAGTCCTAAGAATTAGAAAAAGATAAAAAAATTAAGCTGAGGTTAAAGCCGAGTTAATCTTCATTGGTAGAAATGGACATTTGTCGCTCAAACGATCGGCTTCAAGAGCACGTGAAAAAGCACCTTTATCACCTTTGCGGTGTCTGAAGTGTGACCAACTTCATGGCGCGATAAATTGAAAAGCACGGGTAGCGGAGTGCTCCGGCTGAGGCCTGAGATCCGTGATTGTTGAAGAGTGTTTATCAGCTGCCAGGCAATATATTATGAAAGCAATGTCCCATCATTACGTGGTGACGGCACACAAACCAACGGCTGTCACTGCCTGCGTGACCGGTGAGTCATCAAATTCGCGAAATCGCACGGCGGACGCCGCATAATTACGTCGCTGTATAATCGCTCTGTCGCGTTTTCCCCAAGGTAATTTCACCTCGCCTACGGACTTGAATCTAATACTGGCCAAGAATGTACGTTTAGAGATATACCTCGTGACACCGGAGGGCCTGCGGCCCCTGAAGGAGGTCGGGATCTACGGCAAGATAGCCGTCATCAAATTCTTCAGACCGCCGGTAAGGTTATCTCCGTGCTCGGGTCTTTCTCTTCAGACAGTCATGTTTACACTCGTCATGGCAGTCATTGACTGGCAGTCACGTTTACGTTTCACATAATAAATCGCAAAGAAAGCACTGCAGTGTTTAATGACTTGAGCCAATTAAATTTTTGACACAAATATACATTTTTTTTAAATATTGTAACATATATGTAAGATATATATATCGTAAATAAGCATTTCCTTGGGAGTTGTTAAAGTTTTATTAGTAAAAATACATAAAATCTGTAAAAACTTATGTAACTATTGCATTGCTAAGACTGTGAGAGCTTATATAATTATTGCATTATATTAAGACATTGTGTTGAACATTGATTTAAATGAGATTAAGTGTGAGATTGCACAATAATACTTAGGAGAGTTTTATGTTTTGACAGCATGAGAAAAAGGATCTCCTATTTCTATTAACGACGCGTTACAATGCCATGATCCTGGAGTGCATCGGTGAGGGAGAGGATATAGAAATCATAACAAAAGCCCATGGGAATGTAGCGGATCGTATCGGGAAGGCCTCCGAGACTGGGATTAAAGCCGTCATCGATCCGAAGGCACGAGTAATCGGTCTTCGATTGTACGACGGTCTCTTCAAAATTATACCCTTGGACAAAGATAATCCGGAGTTGAAAGCGTCTTCGATCCGTATGGACGAGCAGCAAGTGCAGGATGTCAATTTTCTTCATGGATGTGCTAATCCTACCTTAATTCTCATTCACCAAGACATCAATGGCAGACACGTAAAAACACACGAGATTAACCTGAGAGATAAGGAATTCGCCAAGATACCATGGAGGCAGGATAACGTAGAGCGAGAAGCTATGATGGTCATTCCCGTACCTTCTCCGATTTGTGGCGCAATCATAATAGGTCAGGAGAGCATTCTGTATCACGATGGTACCACGTACGTCGCGGTGGTACCGCCAATTATAAAGCAGAGCACTATTACTTGCTACGCGAAGGTAGACAATCAAGGACTCAGGTATCTATTGGGGGATATGGCGGGTCACTTATTTATGCTATTTTTGGAGCAAGAGAAGAAGCCTGATGGAACGTACGTGGTGAAGGACTTGAAGGTCGAGTTGTTAGGTGAAATCAGTATACCAGAGTGTATAACTTATTTGGACAATGGCGTAATATATGTCGGTAGTCGCCTAGGTGATTCCCAATTGATTAAATTAATCACAAAGGCAGACGAAAATGGATCCTACTGCGTACCTATGGAGACGTTCACTAATCTGGCGCCCATCGTCGACATGGCTGTGGTGGACTTGGAAAGGCAGGGCCAAGGACAGATGGTTACGTGCTCGGGTGCCTTCAAAGAAGGTTCTCTCAGGATCATTAGAAACGGCATAGGTATACAGGAACACGCGAGTATCGATCTACCGGGTATTAAAGGCATGTGGGCACTAAAGGTCGGTGGTTCACAATTCGACAACACGTTGGTGCTGTCGTTCGTCGGACAGACTAGAATATTGACCTTAAACGGCGAGGAGGTCGAAGAAACGGATATCCCGGGATTCGTTGCGGACGAGCAAACGTTCCACACGGGCAACGTTACTGACGATCTGTTCATCCAAATAACTCCAAACTCCGTTAGATTGATCTCGTACGAGAGTAAAAAGGTCGTCTCCGAATGGGAGCCGCAAAATAAAAGGACTATCAGTGTGGTAGCCTGCAACGGCACGCAAGTCCTCTGCGCAACGGGAAATGATCTGTTCTACATAGAAATCTCATCCGATCAGATTGTATCCAAGGGATTCGTTACCCTGCAGTACGAAGTGGCATGCCTGGATATCTCTCCCCTGGACGGCGTCAACGAGGCCAAGATTGCAGCCGTTGGTCTCTGGACGGACATATCTGTTCGTATCTTAACCCTGCCGAACCTAGAGGAGATCAACAGAGAGCTTCTCGGGGGCGAGATTATACCCAGGTCCATCTTGATGACCTGCTTCGAGGGTAACACATACTTACTTTGCGCGCTAGGCGACGGCAGCATGTACTATTTTATTCTACAGCGACAAAGCGGTATCCTCTCGGACAAAAAGAAAGTCACCTTAGGCACGCAACCTACTGTTCTCAGGACCTTCCGATCGCTCTCCACGACGAATGTGTTCGCGTGCTCGGACAGACCCACCGTTATTTATTCCTCGAATCACAAGCTCGTTTTCAGCAATGTCAATCTCAAGGAGGTGAATCACATGTGCTCGCTGAACGCAGAATCTTACCCGGACAGTCTGGCATTGGCGACCGACAGTACCGTTACCATCGGTACAATCGATGAGATTCAGAAGCTGCACATAAGAACGGTTCTGCTCGGCGAGTCTCCGCGGAGAATCGCCTATCAGGAGAGCTCGCAGACCTTCGGCGTCATCACAATGCGCGTCGACGTACAGGAGAGCAGTGGGGTGAGCATTGTCAGGCATTCCGCGTCCACCCAGGCGGCGTCCACCTCCAGTAGCAGCCACGTCGCCTCGCACAACAAACCCAGCGGACACACGGCCAGTGAGATCGGCCAGGAGATCGAGGTTCACAATCTTCTCATCATCGATCAGCATACGTTCGAAGTTTTACACGCACATACGCTGATGGCCTCGGAGTACGCGTTATCGTTGATCTCAACAAAGTTGGGTGAAGATCCAACTTCCTACTTCGTGGTCGGGACCGCGTTTATAAATCCCGACGAGACTGAGCCCAAGATGGGCAGGATACTTTTGTATCATTGGAGCGAGGGCAAGTTCACGCAGATCGCGGAGAAGGAGATTAAGGGTTCGTGCTATTCCTTGGTTGAGTTTAACGGGAAGCTTCTGGCGAGCATCAATAGCACTGTACGACTTTTCGAGTGGACCGCGGAAAAGGAGCTCAGATTGGAGTGCAGTCACTTTAACAATATTATAGCATTGTATTTGAAAACCAAAGGCGACTTTGTACTAGTAGGAGATCTGATGAGGTCCCTCACGTTGCTTCAGTATAAGACTATGGAAGGCAGCTTTGAAGAAATAGCTAGAGACTACAATCCCAATTGGATGACCGCTATCGAGATATTAGACGACGATACTTTCCTGGGCGCCGAAAATTGCTTCAATCTCTTTGTGTGTCAAAAAGACAGGTATGTTTGCAACCGATATAGATTTAACACTAATTTTAACACTAAACCTACCGACATTTCATACATACCTATTTCTAATCGGTCAAATGATCGGTTGCAGTAGATAAGACAGGCTACATATATTTCTCAGAAGAAAGGAAACAAGAGAAGAAATAAAAAAAAAGAAATATTGAAAAATTCATTGTATGCATATTATAAGAAAATTCGTAAAGTTAAATGGTAATGTGATAATGTTGTATGTAGGAAACAGGACACAAAAGTTTGAAAACAGTCATTTGACCAGGTCGGGGTAGATTTGATGTTAAATATCAACACTCTTTCCAGTGCTGCAACATCCGAAGATGAGAGGCAACAAATGCAAGAAGTAGGCCAATTTCATCTAGGTGACATGGTCAACGTTTTCCGGCACGGCTCGTTGGTGATGCAGAATTTGGGAGAATCAAGCACGCCCACCCTGGGCTGCGTATTATTCGGCACCGTAAGCGGCGCGATCGGTTTGGTGACGCAGATACCATTCGCGTTTTACGAATTCCTGCGCAACATGGAGGACAGGCTAAACAGCGTGATAAAAAGCGTGGGCAAAATAGAGCACAACTTCTGGAGAAGTTTTAATACGGAATTGAAGATTGAGCAATGCGAGGGATTCATAGACGGCGATCTGATAGAAAGTTTCCTTGATTTGAATCACGAAAAAATGGCTGAAGTTGCATTGGGTCTTATGGTAATTCGATCATTCATTCTTAATTGTAATACATATATATAAACACGAATGTTTGTTTTTAATCTCTTAATGCGCTACGTTTTTCCGCAGATTGACGATGGCAGCGGTATGAAGAAAGAAGCGACGGTAGACGATCTTGTAAAAATAGTGGAGGATCTTACAAGGATACATTAAGTGTTGTATAAGTAAACAATATTTTAAATTTATCGAATGTAAGAATATTAGAAGATATATTATATAGAGATGATTCAAGCGAGATGATTTAAGCAGGAGCACGAATGTTTATACGATTACTTTTGTTATTGCTGATACACGAAAGAAACAATGTAAATTATCATTTACCTCCCGGCTCCTTTCTATTTGCAAAATTGTTTTCTTTTCGCTGTTTTTTAATCATTTTTGTGGATTGTGTGAGAATTAATTTTAACATTCATTCGTTGCAGTATTTTTTAGAATCGACCGTACGCTATAGAATAATGTACGACATTCGTTAATGAAGTTATTTTCAAGGGATGCTCGAAGATTTGTAGAGTATAATATCTTTATATCTTTGTAAGATCGAGTGTAAATAAAAAGGATGATGCATTTTGAGGTAACGTTCTCTCTCTCGTGCGACAATTGTCGCCTATTTATTAGCCTTGAGCGTGGCCCGCAGCGTTTCCGGATCGAACAGCCAGCTTCGTATACTCTCTATCCCCTGGCCCGTCATACCGCTGGCTTCCAGCACGGTGATCTTCTGCGTCACCTCCTTTTGTAGACGCGCGTATTGCAGCATCAGCAAGGCCTCGTTTCTCATCTGACGATACGAAACGTCCATCTTGTTCAAGATAAGCGCGACTTTTACATTCCGCAATCTCGGCTCCACGAGGAAGGAATAGAGCAGCACGCCCGCGGCACTTATTTGGCAAAGATTACTGGTATCCACCACGTAGATTATTTTATGAATCTAACAATGAAAAAAAAAATGAGATGCAATGTGTACTTTCAAGCGTAACGTGCGTTTATTAAGATGCAATCTTTTCTGTTTTACATAATACCTTATCAAAATAATGCTTCCATATCGGTGCCATATTACCGCCTATTTCTTTAATCACCATATCGAATTCGCCAGTATCATTTTTTACGGTATATATATTCACTCCATTGGTGGGCACAGTATGAGTTGCATCGTCGATCTCGTCTCCTTGGAGACTTCTCATTAAAAGGGTTTTACCCGATTTGAATGGTCCAAGGCAGAGACACATGTTTTTCTATATTCAAAATTCTGTTAACTTTATGCTAAACCGCGTCAACAAATCGCGTCCATAGTCGTCTGCAGGTCTCAGAGGGTAACAGACCAATATTGATTTAACAGATTCGTCGTCAGAATGATGTATCTCTCCGAACGATCGAATTAAAATACGTAATTAAGGCAAAATTCATTAACTTCAACAATAACAAAAAATATTTTAATCATGATATTCTTCCTATTAAAACTGCTCAAAAGTTAAACATAATTTCCATATTTGGAAACTTCTAATAATCTAATTATATATATTAGTTATATCAGTTTTAAACATCAGTTATTCCTTTCCTATTTTTTGATTGTAATCAATATTGCAATCAGACATTAAAAATACAATTCTATTATAGCCTATGACTTCAGGAAAACAGCACAATAAAAAAAAAATTCCTACATGTGTGTAAGTATAAGTGAACGAGTATGGGTGTATAAATTAATTATATCTATATTTACAATGTATGGATAAGACATGGGTATACACTTTTCTAAATATGAAAAATATATTACGATTGCTATTACGATTTTATATACTTTATATATATATATATTTACTTTTATATATATATATATATATTACAAGAGTTTTAACAAAACTAAAAATTGAATTTTTCTATTTACTCTAAAAAAAAATATATAAAATCTTTTGCACTGATCTATGAGGACTTTGCATAATAAAAAATTAATGTTGTCAAATGACTATTTAAGAGTATTGGCAGTAATTTCTTATAATATTATACATTTATCAGTTTTTGCAGACAAATAGCACATGTACGACTTTTATAACTACATATAGTAATTGTTGCATACATAAATTTACATATATAATCGTTACATATATAATGAATATAATAATTGTATGCTTATAATAGTGAATTTTAAATCACTATTATTGGTGTATTAGCCTATTTGATTTAGAATTTATCAAATGTAACGTCCTCTTACTTGTGTCCCCTTTTACATAAACATAAAACATATCCATTCTCCACTCTTTGAGTAGTTTCATATTCATCTTCTCATCAGATTTTAAACGACTTGTTAAACATTTTGGTACAATTCTTTATTTACATTTGTTAATGACTATTGCAATAAAATAGAAGTTAAAGGATGGTATGATTGTTTCCATTAAAAACACATAACAAAGTAAATATTGAATAAAGCATATGAACAAGATCTTTTTAAGGACATATGGCTTTCTAGAAACAGACAACAGAGTAACAAATCTTTGTTAAATACCAACAAGGAACAAGACATGTTTAACAAAGAGTTTATGTAAGTTATTGAATGCCATGTATTCTCATATAATTCTCAACTACGTGCATACCAGTCTCAATTTTTTAAATGTTAACATACATTGAATAAAGTTTGATTTTACGCATACATACATAAAATGTCACACAACATTTTCAAATGATTGCAAAGTTGTGAAAACTTTTCTAATCTGTTAGTGTATGTGCAAAGCGTACATAAAATAATTTCCATTATTGCAGTAATTCAGTCTAAAATCTTTACAAATGTACAATTACATATTACGATGTTAAGATATGTAATTTTTCATATAATTGATAACATTTTTGATGCCAGTATTTTCTCACTATAAATAGTTCTTACTACTCATGTAGTAAATGAAATTAAAATTTTCATTAACATATTGTATTTTTATCTAGCGATGATATTTATCATATATGACATAAATAAAAATGATTTGCAGAAAAAAATGCAGTGATAAAACACTATTTATAGTGAAAAAATTCGGAAATATGCAGGTATATGAGAGTTGGATTATTAAGTCATAACTTCAAAGTCGCCAGTTTCTTGCTTTACACATTTATATATTATTCGATCACTGTGAATTGTTGGCTGATTGTTTTCTCAATTAACTTTGAAGGAGAGAATACCTGAACGTGACAGAGCATTGTTTAAAGTAAGGCACGCACTTGAGTTGGCATTTGCCACGAATGCAAACGTTTGTCTTTACTTCCCGCTATAATCTAAAAAATAAAATTAAAAAATGTAATCAGTATTTATTAGCATTAATATGCTATTTTATTTCATACTTTTGATTAAAAACTTAATATAAAAAATAAATAAATATTTATATTTCACAAAAATATTAATTTAAAATAATATGTAAAAATTTCTAGAAGTTAACTAGAAAAAATTGTTAAAAAAATAGAAATTTGCATATTGAATACGTACCTTATTATTTACAACCTCTATACTCAGTAACATATTTCCTGGACCATGTATGCTACATACTAGTTTGTGATTCTGTAAAGAGATTTAATTGAATATGAATAAAATATGTTGTAATAAGCTGATATGATTTTAGAATCAAGGATGTAATACTCACGCTTATATCAAAAACATAAATATTGCCGTCGTAACAACCAGCGAAGAGTAATTGCTTATAAAGCCGCATACACACAATACCAACACCTGCATCATATTGTATAGCTTGTTCACCTGTCTGCAATTATATTTTAAGAATGATGATATAATTCAATTTCTATTGCGAAGAATTTAGAGAAGCTGTTATCACTTGCCGTGAAATCGAAAACGTTTATGGATTTGCTGCTTGTTCCACAATAAATCAAATTATCATGACGCAATAAACTGTAAACCGTGTGATTCTTTTGGCCGCTAATAGTACGGAGAAACAAGCCACTGTGTGCATCGCGTATAGCTATCGGCTGGTTTCGAGATGCTACAATGAGAATTCTTCGTGGCCCTTCATTTGTCGCTTTAAGTGCAAGTACAGATTTGTCCGAAAATGCAATACTATTTCCCTTGATATCACCAGTCTGCAAATAAAGTTGTATTTATGTACGTATAAATATTCGTTAAATTTTTTTACACATGGATGGGATGACGCGTAGCTCCGTGCTAATGTGAGTGATTAGTAATGGAAGAGTCGAATTCTAGCCAATATATATCCCATTTTCAGTGGGAAGTCATAGAGAAATTTTCTAAATCTAGATAACATTAGGATTGAGTCCTGTCTATCTTATATTACTTTTATATATAAATAAAGCTCTCTTTCTCAATATAAATTACTGTATCCATATTTAGGAATATGTAGATCACTGCAGCTTAAACAAAACAACTTACCTTGGTATAAAAACGCGAGACATGTCCAGATTTAGTTCCAATAAAGATTATTCCCCATGCTTGATCCATGCACTGAATCGCACTGTTTACCTGCACCGGATTGTTTACCAATTCACCAGTCTACAAAAAATCAAGTTTTTAAATTAATTTCTCAATTAAAATAAAATTGCTTAAAGTGTGAACCGCTAAATCTCACCATTATATTGTAACAACGCAAATTGCCATCTAAGGAACCAGAATACATAAGATTTTTGGTATGTCCTGTGATATCCGACTTATAAATATATAGACATGTAACTGCGGATTTATGACCTTTATAGATGTTCAGTATTTCATTAGACATCTGACTATATCTGTATATTTTGCTGTCTTCACTTGCTGCTAAGAAAGAATTCTCAAAAATCTAAAAAAAAAAACATGTATATAAATTATATTTAGCTCGTTTTATTCAAAATTGTCTATCGAACTGCTACCTTGATGTCTAAAATCGGGCCTTTGTGAACCGTGTATTGTATCTTCGTTGATTCCTCTTCATCGATCTCTGGTGCTTGTGAAACAGATTCTTGAGCGAGATCTTTGTCACTGTTTTCCTTGATCGGCTGGTCACTGTTTTTCTTCTCGATTAAGATCTCGAGATCGAATTTTGCTGTACTGCAAAGCTTATCCGCGGAAAAAAAACTTTTATCGGAAACTGCATTAGGAGTTACTGTATTTTGATCGCTGATGGTATGCTGCGTACACGACGAGTCACTCGGTGCACAAGGATCGACGGCAATGATTCTAAATTTGTCCAAAACCTCGGAATTGACGTACTTAGGGAGAACGGGTTTACAGTCAACCAACCGCACTTTGCAGTTTTTTATTTGCCACTCCGTTTGTCTCCTCTTCTTTGCGATTGCCGCGGTGCTGTTATTCGATTCTGGATATTCTGCGGATTCTGGAATCATGTCCAAGTGTTTAGCCGGATTTTTGTTCTTCGCCCTAGTACCGACTTTTCGGCCACTATTTTGCATTTTTTTCTGTGCAACGCGTTTCTTCCTACCATTATTTATGACTTTTTCATCGGGCATTGCCCACGAAGGCGATTTGCTTCTGCTTCGCGTTGTGAGATTTCTCTGATGGAGAACGCCCGACTCTCGTTCGCTGCTACTCGAATTAGTATCAGGCTCCTTTATCCTACTAGGTTTGATGTTCTCATTGGAGTTTCTGGTGCTCCTCCGTACTGGCGCTGAGCCGTATCTGGAACGAAGCTTCTTGCTCATTTCCTCGCCCTTCGCGATTACTTTATTGAAAGTAGAAGTCAACGTGTGTTCTAGACCAGACTTTTCGACGGACGCCTCGTTGGAATCTTCCGATCTCTCGCTCGTTAGATCAGGTGGAGCGGAACTGCCGGTGCTCTGATCATGGTCCAGGATTCTCTCAAACGTGCCTGACTTGTTCTCGAGATTACTTTTCTCCTCCTCTTTGGCGGCCGCATTCTTCGTGTTTTGACAATCTTGTTTCAAAGCGATCGCGTCGTTCGAGAGTTGCTCGGATTCAGTATCCGATTTTTTCTGGTCCGTATCTATCTTTTCTACGGTAGAATTTGAGACGCTTGATTCACGCCTTGTATCTCTTTCAGCTGTCTTATCGTTCGATGAAACGCTGTCACCTGATTCCTCGTTCTCGGTCTCATCGGAGCATCCGGATTTCGCAGGGTTCGACTGCGGCGGGGATGGTGTGTTACTTGCAGCGCTGTCGACCGTCTCTTCTCTTTCGTTTGCGTCCACTGCGTCTTTATCCTTCGTTTCCCCATTCTCATCCTTCTTGTTCTCCTGCTTCTCCTCCACGATCGGATTAACGGCTGGCGCGGTGTCTCGCGAATTCTTATCCTTCTCCTCCAATCTTTCAGAGTTGGCCGAAAATACATTCGTTGTAGAATCGACCAGACCAGTGCTCGCGAGACCGCCGCCTTCTGTCTCTTTAAATTTCTGCATCATTTCCAGACTGAAATCATCTTTGATTAAAACTTTAGGTACGGATACTATGATATCAAAGTTGCCGTTATTGCAATCCTTTGAACGGTCACGCTCGCAGTCTGAAGAATGGCTTTGAATTTGAGTTTCTTCCGAGGTGATGGTGATGCTACTGTCGGGTTCCACGTTACGCTCGTCGTAGAGAGCTTTGTCCTGGCTCACAGCCTTGAAAACGTGATTCGATCCGTCGGCACCCGGTACGTCGTTGCTGTCCTGCTGCGCTACAACCTCCTCCTCTTCCACCGCGTTTTCTTTCTCTCGAGAAGGCCAATCCGAATTGGCGTTCGCTTCAGCGTCGACATAGAACTGATCCTTATCAGACTGCAATGCGGAAGAGCTGCTCGACGTCGATGGAATGTCGATGGAAGCTCGCGCCTCCGACTGAGGCTCATAAAGATCCTCCACTCTGTTCTCCGCCACGGCGTTTATCACCTCGTCCGCGTTCCTCAGGATGCCCGGGTCGGCCGTGAGATCCATGTCCTCCTTCCCCTGGCTGAGCGAGACGAGCAGGTCTCGCTTTTGCCGCAGCTTCTTGATGTACAGCTTGGATAGAGGCAGCTCTTCTTCTTCCATCGACAGTTTGTTTACCGTCCTCAAGAAGTTGTCCAGCTGCTGCTTCTTCTTCTTGCGTATTATCGCTTTCATCTTCCGCGACTTGGTCTGCTCCTTCTTCAACGACTCGTCCAGCAAGGCAAGACCCGTCTCTTTGCTGTGCTCGCGCATCTCCGGCGCGCTGGTGTTTTGCACCAGAGTGTCCCACGTGCTGTCGTCAAAATATACAGACGAAGGCTCCGGCGCGCTGCGCACCTGCCTACTCGGCGGCCGCGAGTTCGGCCTCGCCGCTTCGCTCGATGGCGGAACATCGTTTTGCTTGTCGACATCGAAATACTTGGCGCGCTCGGTCTCGCCTTCGGCAAACTCCTGCCACGCCGAATGATCATCCGCACTTTTATCCGCCGCGCTTTTATCCGGACAGATCGCACGCCTCGAATCGATATCGCGATATCGCGATATAGCAGCCTCCTCGTCGGATTTCCCAGTGGTTTTCTCCCCTCGCGCTTCATGGTCTACCTGTGCAGCGTTCGATTCGGTTTTCTGAACGATATTTTCAGATGCGTCGACCGAATCGTCGTCTACTTTCTTCTTCGCGGAGTGAGTTGAACTCTGCCGTTCCGCCGTCTCGTCGAGGTCTTCCTGCTCGTCGTCGTCTTCTTCCCGTCGGACTATCTGTTCCAGACGCGGCTTCTTCTTCCATCTGATCACAGGCATTTTCGTCTTCTGGTGCACGGGCGCGTAACACGTGGTCTCGTCATCTTCCGAATTGCGAGAGGCTCTCTTTCGAACCGACGACGATCTCGACGAAAACGCGGGCTTGGCATGACTTACTTCACCGATCTCCGCAATCGACGGCACTTCGAGTTGACCGGCACCAGCGTCGTCTTCTCGCATCCTCAGGAGTGCGCTCCGACTTGTCGCGGAATTTTCAGTTGACGGGACATTACTCTGTAATAACTCGTGCAACTTTAGCTTCTCCGTCGCCAGCTTGTGCATCTCGAGATCGATTTCCAGCATTCTAGCCATAATAGCCTCCCTCGTGGTACTGGCGAGCCGTCCGGAGCGCTTCATCCGCTTGAGCCTCTTCACCAGGCTGATTCTATTCGTCATTTTAGCTTGATATTTCATCTGCCGTTTGTCCTTCAACTTTTGAAAGATCGTTCCGTTGTGTTTCTTTTGACCTTTGTAAACTCTCTCTTTCGTCTTCTCGGAACTTTTCTGTCCGCGCTTCTCTAACAGCTTATCCAATTCCTTCATCTTCCTCAATTCCACAACCGGATTACGTTGAATATTACCGTGAAAGCGACTCTCGACGTTAGTCGAACGCATTATGGACTTGTGATCAACACTCTTACACGCCGGTTCCTCGAATGTATTGTTCTGGGTCGACGATATCGTGTTTACATTTATAAAGTCCTGCGCGCCCGCATGGCCACGAGTCGCTAGCGCGCGCGTTTTTCTATTGTTTTGCTCGTCGACCCAGGCCGATGTTTGGTAATTCAGTTGTGCGTCGCTCCGCTGCGCCTTATCCGATGTTTCCAGGATCACTTCCTTACTTGCGATCGGTAAAGCGGTTAGAGTTTTCAGGAAGAGACTCGTCGCGGGCGCTTTCAAAGCGGCTTTGGTCGGGATATTCAATGTCCTTGGCGTGTCGATCGACGGTCGTTCCACCGACGGTTCCGCGAGCAGGTCACTGTTCGTCGACGAGATATGCTTCATGTCGAACTTGCGTTCCTCCGGCTTCGATAAATTCGCGCAGGGCGCGATTAATTCCGGCGGAGAGGCCACGGGCGTGATGTCGTACCGCGGCGACCGACTTCGATGCTCGTCGACCGGGAAGTGCACGGACTCGTCGTCCTTGTCGAACGTCGCGGCACCCCGTAGACGATCGTCCAGGTAGAATATGTCGTTGTCCAGCGGCTCGTCGGAATCGAAGCTCGGCAGTTTGTCGCAGGCCGTCTTCTCTGCGGATATATGCGGCTCTAAGTACATGTGATTGTCGAGATGCTCCGCGCCCTGGCTTTCCGGCAGTCTCAACGCGTCGTCCGAGGCTGTTGCCTCCAACGCGTCGGACAAGCTGGGGTCGGTCATAGTTTTGAGCTTACTTGCCAAATCTTTCGATCGCGCCTCGCTCGGAATCATCTCCTCCTCGCTGATAAACATGGACTCTTTAATCACATATTCCTCCTTGCTCATCAACTGCCTCGCCGTTTCGCTCTCACCGCTGCCGATATCGTTGTTCTCATCGCGCAACGTAGCGGCGACTATCTCGCTCGACGATTTGCTTGCGTGTACTTCTCCACTTTCATCTGTCGTCGAGTTGGACTTGCCGCCCTTCTCACTCGTCGCGCATTCCTTATCTGAAGCGAGTAAAGCGTTATCGAAAGTGATATTAAAGTTCTCGTTAGTATCGATATTCGTATGATTAGCGTAATCAGTACTGGATTTCAGGATTTCGTAATCTTGTTGCCCTTCGATATCCTTGCAACTGCCAGCCGCATAATTCCCGTTACAGTCATCTAGAAATATCTTGCTCTTCTTATTGGCGTCGACCTCGTCTAATTTGAAATTGAACAAGTTAGGTGGTTCAAAATCTATTATGGTTTCCTGAAGAAAACCTTTGAATGGACTGCCTATGCTATCAGAAGGGGTACCTTGCTGTTCCTGAGAGTTTTCGTTTGAAGTTGACGACAGTGCGGCGATTTTCCCAACCGCGGATTTGTCCTCGTTCGCACTCGCAGACTTACGTGCCTCTGGTTCAACCAATTCCGTATTATTCTCTTTAGTATTGTTATTTATTAACAGCTGATTTTCCTTACTTCGTTTATCGACGCTATCCGTTCGAGGCGTCGCATCTGATTCGGAAATGCCGCTTACGTCGCGATTGATTGTGCTCTCCGATGCATCTCGATTGTTTGATTTTTTTACTTGTTCTTGATCTGCAGAACTCAATAAAAGCTTCGTATCCTTCGCAGCATCGGATTGTTGAATATCACTTGAGATTTTCTCAGGGACTCCCGGAGCAATTTTAGAAGCCGTCGATATGTTGAGTTCAGAAACGATATTACAAATTTCTCTCGCACTTTGACTTTTTTTATTCGTGATTTCGTTCTTTGCATGTTTTACGTGACGAATTTCTTTATCTCGCGTCGTCTTGGAATGTTCACGCGCATTAATGTCATCACTATTATTTACAATTTTTTCGACGTTTTTTCGTTTAAGATTATTACAGCTCGATGAACGTTCTTTCGTTTTAACATTAGATAGTAATTTCTTATTATTGTTATTAGTGCTTCCTGAAGAAGTTGTTGATGGTTCTGTCTTCGTGTTGCTATTATTTACCTTATCCTCGCGAGAACCTGTTAATTGTATTTGCTCCCCTTCTATTTTATTTATATTACTGATATTATCGATCTTCTTTTCTTGAATCTCTTCTGCTGTCGTTGTCTTTTCCAAAGGACATGCTTTTGTCGAAACTTGACTAATGGACTTTGATGCTACCGTAGACTTTTTCTTCGATTTTTGTTCCTTCGCTATTTCCTTTTTCAGCTTCAACTCCTTGCCGCCTTCCGATCGAATATTCTTAAATCGTTTAAGCTCAGCTGCAGCTTTGCCTTGTGATTTTTCATCTGTTACAGTCTCTTTAATTTCTAAGCATTTCTTGGGTCTCGGTGCTGCAATCTTAGACGTTGTCACAATATTGGATGATATATTGGTATTGTTGATATTAGCAGCCAGCGGTACTTTATCCTTTGTTTTATCCTGATTAATTTTTCTAACGATTTTATCGCTGTTGACAATGCGATTTGAATTTTTCTCTTCAGGTCGTTTCAATGCTGATTTTGCAATCGTAGATTCGTTTGTTCGTTTCTCCTTCTGCCCAATATTTTTTCCCGCTGCTGTCTGCGCGATGCTGTCTTTATTAATCGGAGCAACGGCTGTTCTCGACAGTAATCGCGGATCTTGAAGGGAACCGCTGTACGTAACTACGACTGTAGATTTGCTCACTGCAATTTCGGACTCTGCGGTTTTCGACGCGAGTGCATTTTCCCGCGTTGTGATCGCGAGATTTTCTGTTTTTGGATTTTCAGGATTCTTCGATTCTAATTTCTCGTTGATGCGACGCTGTCGCATATTGCGCTCGTAGTATGTCTTTATGTCGATCTTCTTGCTCGCCCCTTGCCTCTGAGTCACCGCACTCGCGGCCGGGACATCCGATACCGACGACGCTGACGCGACAGGCGTTGATATATTATTATCAGCTGGGATTTCTTTGCAGTCTTGTATTTTGGTGAACGATTCGGTAGAAGTGCATGCGTCCAGTTTTTGTACCACCGCACTTTCATTAGCCTCTCCGCACGCTACGTCCGCGGTATTATTGTTTTGATTTGTAAAACTGTCTTCTGTCGATTGAACAGCTTTATCCTGACTGCAACCCGTGTTAGCTGTCTGACAGGATTTATTTGACTCCTCCGCGTGCTCCGTGAAACTCGCCAGATTAAACGTACGCCAGTCTTCCGGGATGCAGGTGAATACGTTCAAGGGCACCTTGTTGTCGTTCATATCGGACGTTTCCGGCATCTGCTTCAGCTGCGCCTTGGTCTTCGGTTGCGGCGTGGAAACGGTCGGCTGTCTATCTTCAGGTTGTGGCTGCGCGGCGTTGACGGCCGCCAGCGGAATTTCCTGTGCCGGGGGAGACTCCAGTCTGCTCTGCGACGCGGGCAGCAAGTACGCCGCCTTGTTCTCCATGACGAGACTCGGGGCGTTTGTAAATTCAGCGGTCTCGATATTCTCGTCGTGGCCGATGTCCAGTTCCTCCTTGACAATCACTTCTTGCGTGATCTGACTTTCCACGACCTCCCTCTTAATTTCGCCCTCCGTCAGCAGTCTTTCAGTCGCCTGCTCGTTGTTGTCTTTCTCCGAGGAGGAATCGGAGGAGCTCGTCGTCTGTTTGTTCTGCTTCTTCTTCTTCTTCTTGTGATGCGCCTTCTTTCGATTCTTGGAGCCTTTACGGGCCTTTCGCGATTTTCGCGATTTCCGCTCCCGCTCGATCTCGGCATTCACCTCGTCTCTTATTGCTTCGTTCAACGTCATCTTTTTCGCCACCTTCTCGTTCTCTTTTATTACCCTCAATAGTTTCGTAACGGTTGTATTATTGGGGCTGTTGGTACTGCTACTGTTGCTTGTGCTGCTACTGCTACTGCTGGTGCTCGAGCTGCTGCTACTATTACTATCGTGATTAACATTTTGTTCTAGATCATATCCCATACTATGTCCTCTATCGTCGCTGTGCCGTCTAGATTTTTTGTGCTTATCCTTTTCCAAAGATCTGTGTCTTGTGTGCGAGGTATGCTTTGAAGATTCAGACGAATAGCGACGTCGCATGTACAATTTTTTACCACGTCCTCTACTTGATAATTTTTTGTTATTAACAGCGATCCTTTCTGTACTAACAGAAACGGAAGGTATCGTGAGGTTCGCCTGCGTTCCATATCTTGCCTCCCATTCTTCTTTGGTAAGATTTCTGTACGCATGCGGATCCTCCCGTTCTTTCCTCTTCCATTTTTCGCACTTCTCGTTCCAGCGCGGGCAATCCAATAGTCTCGGTACACCGTCATCCTCCAACGGCGTTTCCTTCTCCACGCTCCGAACTGTGAAATTCACGTGTCTGCTTGCGTTCGGTGGTCCCACGTTCACACGTGTACTTCCTATTTCTGTCGCGGGGATTTTATTTTTCTTCGTTATTTTGGAAAATATATCATCCAAATCATTTTGCAAGGACAATAAGTTAGTAATACTGGAATCATTGGCTGCGGCGATAGTGTTATAAAGATCTTTTTTCATGTAATTATAGTTACTTTCAGCGTTGTGCTCTTGCACGTTCTCATTATGTGATGTTTTTGTCATATGGCTTTTGGTTTTTGCACATTTCTGACTGACATCGTTGTTTGACGTTGCTTTATCTGCGCACTCTGTGGCATGGGTTATGGGACTAAACGTATCATTTGTATTTTCCGAGTGACCACATTGGCTGTTCGAAGCTGCTACGGGCTCGGCGTGATTGTCTGGCTGCACATCCAATTGCAGTACCTCATTTAAATGATGGATAAACTCTGTAGGCAAATCCGTAACCGACACAACTGCGTCGGTATCTAACATCGCATTCAACTGTTTCATAAATTCCTGCTGATCGTACGATTTCATCTTCTCGTCCTGTACACGCCTCATCTCTAAAGATAACGTCGGCTTCTTTTCCTTGACTAGACGCTTCATTATGATATCGAACTTCCGAAGACTAGTGTCATTTACCATGTTGTAAATGTCGTTTTTACTCATCTTTAAAAATCGACTTATAATCTTGTTCTTCCACGATGCCTCCGCAGTGAGATTAGAATTCTCACTCTTTTCAACGCGACTCCTCGATTTTTGCACGTTGACTTTCAAAAGTGGAACGGTAGAGCATTGAGATTTTTCCGTATTATCTTTTACTAGTTTTTTATGAAGCAATGTTGCATTCTGGTTTGCAGCTAATTCGGACGATATTGCGCTTTCAGAATTATTTTCATTCCTTCTCAAATTTTTCTCCTCTTTAATACGCCTTGATGTATTCTCAAAATTCTTCTTAGTTATCGAAGATGCTGCACGTGATTTTTCCGATTCCACAGACTGCGTCATCCCATTTTTTTTCTCGTTCTCCTTCCACGCCTTAGGATTTACTACTTTCGTTTTATTATTCAAATTAAATACTACTTTAGGACGATCTTGCTCTTGAATTAACGAGACTTCTTTGGATTTCATAGTTGCTTCTTGTATCTCTTCTGATGATAGACGATCTGCCGCACTTTGTTCTTCAGATATTATTTTTTTCTTATTACTTACGTCGTTTACCTTTTTCAGTTTATTCGTTTTGACTTTTGGCTTCCCTGGAGGCAAGGCTATAGACTCTACTTCGCTAACTGGATTCTTAACAGGGAGACTGCTCTCGGAAAGAGACTTGGATTCTTCATCCTTTCCTGACATACTTGCCATTTCTTTCGCAAATTTCATGGCTTCCTGCATGTCATCCAAACCGTCGTCTTTGTTCACGTTGCAAGACAAATCAGAAGATGGAGAGAGCTCTGGTAGAGAAGTTGGAGATACATAAATATTATGAGACGTCACATGCATTGCAGGCAATATTGATGGCACATGTATATTGATGCCAGAATGACTGCTAGTTGGCATAGGAAATATTGGAGCAAAGTTTACCGAGTCAACGTGAGGTGGTAAAAAAACGTTACTTTGACTGGACATTTCTAATGGTAACGGCTGAAGTATAAATCCGCTATGAGTATTTAAGCCCGTATGAACTTCTATATTATTATAGACGGCAGGCATCGGATTCTGAGCGTTACTCCATGGTGGATTTGCTTCTTCATGGGGCATTGTTGATCCGAATATACATTTCATGTTTGGCGGTGGTGCTGTAGGATCGAACAATGGTAAATCAGGTGATATTGAATATGCAGGTAAAACACGTGGCTGATCTTGCTTCAATAGTATCGGTGGTGGAGTAGTAGGATCAAAATCAACAGGTAATTCCTGCTCGGTGTGTGGAGACAGCCTTGGCGGACCGCTATGAAGAGCATTTTCCTTCACTCTTGGCAATTCGTTATCTAACGCGATGTTATTTACTGGTACATCGGTTAACACTGGTTGTGACAACATGTTGTTACTGCTGTTTGAATTTTCTGCATGCTCGTGGAAATTTAAGACACTCTCTTGAACTTCTACATTTGTGAGTTCTTCGTTTTGTACTTCGATTTGCATTTCGTTTTGCACTTCGTTTTGCACTTCGCTTTGCAATTCGTCTTGCAATTCATTTTGCACTTCGCTTTGGAACTCGTTTTGCAATTCGCTTTGCACTTCACTTTGGAACTCGTTTTGCACTTCGTTTTGGAACTCGTTTTGCACTTCGTTTTGGAACTCGTTTTGCACTTCGTTTTGGAACTCATTTTGCAATTCGCTTTGGAGTTCATTTTGCACCTCGTTTTGGAATTCGTTTTGCACCTCGCTTTGAAATTCATTTTGCACTTCACTTTGGAATTCATTTTGCACTTCGCTTTGAAATTCGTCTTGCACTTCGTTCTGCAATTCATTTTGCACTTCGTTTTGAAATCCTTCCTCGCCTTCCTGTTGCAAAATGTCCTGATTTACTGTATCATCTGGAAATGACGCAGCCTGTAAATTCAGTGTTTCAGACTCGTCTTGCTCCATCATAACATCTGTAGGATACATTCCGATTTCTTCCGAAATACCCTGTTGCTGGTAATCTTGATCTTGCAAAATACTAACCGGAGGTGCATTATACTGAAGGTCTGATTCTAACAATTCATTTTCATTCATATTGTTATCTTCATGTACATCCAACTGTTCCAAATTATAAGAATTATCAACTGGTTCGTGGAGTTGCCAGTTGGCAGTTGCTACATACTCATTATCATCTGGCATGTCTGGCATAACATTTACCAAATTTGTCATTTGATCGGGTATCACTAGCTGAGATCCATTATCATTTTCATCTAATATTACAACGCTATTATCCGTATTATTCGTAACGTTACATATATCCGCAGTATTCTGCGTGTTATCAGGATTTATTCTTCCAATGTCTTTAAGATCATTGTACGTCAGATTGAGCTCAGATGATTTGTACCCCAGTACAGGGATACGTTTATTTTCTGTACAATTATCCTCGGCAGGGCCAGACGGCACGTCCTCGCTCCAAATGTCCATATTCTCATCGCTGCTGAAGGAGGAGAGCTTCTGCTTCAGACGATCCGCCGTTTCCGTTATCTTCTGCTGGCGCTCCTCCTCGGAGCCGAGCAGAGGAAGCTGCGGTGCGCTCTCGTTCTGCTCCGCCTCCAGCAGCGGGCTGCCCGCTGCCTCCTCGAGCAAGTCCGGCGCGATCCAGACGTTGGGCGAGGGGAATCGAACGTCGTAGCAGAACCGTCTGCTCCTGCCGTCCCCCCGGAACGCCGAGTTGCCCCGTAGCGAATGGGGCTGAAAGAACATGGTGTTCGCCTGCCAGGGCATGCCGAACGGCCTGGGCCTCGGCGGGGCCACATGGCGGAAGGGCGGACGTGGAAACCGGGGCCTGCCGAAGCGACGCGAGGCGCGTGCAGCCTGCGTGGGGCCCCTGAAGCCCCTTCCTCGGTTTCCGTAGTTGTTGTAGCTCATTCCACCCTCTCTGAAACCTAACAGCTCGCAGGTATCGTCTCGAAAAGTAGCTTGCGCGGCAACGGGCTAGCACAGCGCAATCTTTGGTAACTTAACACATGCCGTGACACCACGCCGCTCCTCCGTCGGGAACATTCGCACTTCGCGCACCGCTGGCGACGCGGTCGACGGGGAGAAGGATCCTCTCTCCCCTCCGGGTTCACGGCTCGTCCGTCAGGATGCCGTGGATCATCCTGCGTCCTCTACGTGTCGTACTCCGGACGACGAGATGCGCCACGATCAACATCCCACCTAACCTCTCATCCTCGGCCGCCGCGAGACTCGTCGACTGCGGAGGGGGACCGTCCACCGGCGGGGCGCCGCGTCGGCTGCAAGGGAAAACACGTGGGATTAGACTGGCGCGGCGTTGAAGCGAAGCGTCGCGGCTGACACGGCGCGCGTGTATCGCGGAGCCTACCTGCGGCGTCGGGACGATCAGATGTTCCAACGCTCTTCTTCCCTCTCCTACCCACCTGTCGCCGCCGCTGTCTCTCTCGGGCCGCCCGGCGATGCTGCTGTTTACCTCCGTCCTGGCTGGAACCCCCGTGGCACCCCCTGGCCTTCTACTCCGTCGCGGAACAGCACGGGCACTTCTGCGAAAAAGTGCGTCACCCGCGAGATCACGGCGAGATCGGTCTCCGTGTCCGCGCGAGACACCGTCGTTGTCGTACTGCGCGTACATACACATGCGCCGCCGCGGCCGCCACTCGCCGATAGGTTCGCCACGCGACTCGATTACGCATGCACATGCACGGGGCGAGCGAGCGAGCGAGGAGGCGAGGAAGGGAGGGGACGAGGGGTAGTGAGGGAAACGAGGAAAAGGGAGAAGAAAATCAAACGGTTACCTCACTCGGCGCGATGCGCGGCCCTACCGCGCGCACGCCAGGCGTGATTATGCAAATCGGACGGGCGGTTACCCAATCAGGGCACCCCGTGCCTCGCGCTGACCTCGTATTTACCTGCCACGCCGCACGTGGACGGCTTATCTCGGTGGAAAAGGGGGGAAAACTCATAGGCAGGACGCGCGCTTCCGTGCCGCCTATAATCAGCAATCGTGTCCTCCCCCCCTCTCTCTCTCTCTCACATGTTTGTTTGGTGGACTTATGAATGTGAAATGCGCATCAATTTCGTTCATTTCGAGTCAGCTGTTTTTCTACAAATTATGCAGCTCCTCACCCCTTCGCCCACCTTCTTTCCCGCTGCTCCAGTGGTCGTCAGGTGGCACGTGATTGCGAGG